>JAJLVW010000022.1:49741-101783 GCA_030570535.1 Starmera pachycereana
TTTATTGAAAAAAAAAAAAAAAAAAATAAAATAAAATAAAAAAAAAAAAACATTCAGAAATTACTTAAAGCGTAATTACCACATCGGGAGTTGTAATTTCTACAAGTTTTGCATGCAGAAGCAAGTTGTTTTTTGATTCATGGTTTATAAATCTATAAAGTGAAGATACTGGTACTCTTTTTGCCAAATGGATAGACAACTAGTGCAGAGGCAAATAAGCCGACAGAAATACCAACGGCAACTTGAATCATAGTGACACCAAATCCTAAAGTACTACTGGAATCAGCAGCTTGGGAAGTGGTGCTATTTGAGACCAAAGCATTTGCATTTTGAATTCCAGCTAATAAACTTCCTTGTGATGCAATACCAGATGGGACTTGAACAAAAATTGCAGGTAACATGGCACTCACCGCTAAACCTTTGAAAACTCTTGAATATAAATTACCTAAAATTCCAATAACAAAAGCACCCATTGCTGAAGTGAACTCGGTAGAGTTGTAGAAATGTTTTGCAGCAAAATAATTCACCACATAACCAGCGCATGAGATGACCAACATGATTGGAATTTGAAATAATTTCGCCTGATTGATCAGACATAATCCTAGAGTAAACATTGGCACGAATAAAAATCTATACCAGGGACTAATATTAACAGAACATGTAGTTTCACTTGTGGCACCTTTATCAATCCAACCATAGATAGCGGCACCTAAAGTGATACCAAAACCTAAAAACAACGAATAAATAATTGCGTAAAACATTCTAACTGAACCAGCAATTAAATTTCTTGACTGTAATTCAAGTGAACCACAAAGAATAATATAACCAGGTAAAATTAATGCTAATGATCCTTGAACCACTGAAGAAAAACAGATGTTCGCACCACTAATTGAACCTAAAGCTCTTCCAATGAATGCAACAACAATTGATGCACTAACTTCAAAAACATTTGAATATAGATTTGATCTTGGTGCAATTAAAAATTGTAAAGTACCAACACATAATCCAATTAAAAATGACACCGCAAGATTAATCCAACCACCTCCAAATGCAAATGGTGTAACCATTGCAGAACTGAAAGCATAAATGAAAACACATAACCAAGCAGGATATAAATTTTTTTGATTTAATAATTCATCTAATTCAGTACTTGCTTCTTCAACACCAATAATATCATGAACAACTTTTTTATAAATTCTATGAACCCTATGCAATTTATAAAGATTTAAACCTTGTATTGATCTAACCAATTGAACTTCAGAAGTTCTTGTTGTAGCATCACCAAATGAAACAATCATACAACCAGGTAGATAAATAAATTGACTATCGATTTCCAAGACTCTTGCAGTCATTGTCATTGCTTCTTCTAATCTATGGGTTGGGGCTCCGTAAAGCATTAAAGCTTTACACATTCTCAAAATAAAACGTTGTCTTTGTAAAACATTTGCAATATGAACTGTGATCTTGGCTTGAGTGACTTCTTTTCTTGATTTGATAAAACCAGTTGCTGATTGACTTGCTGTTTTTTTAGCTTTTGGTCTTGTTTTTTTAAATTCTGGTAAATTTGAACTTGAATGGTTTTTCTTTAAACTGTAAAGTTTTGAGGAACTTGAAATTGTTGGAGTTGTTGATAAGAATTCTTCAGATTTATTTGCTTTGTTAAAAAAATTATTGGTCAAATCTGAAAAACTTGGATTCTTTCTATGATTTTTAAGGATTTCCTGTTGTTTATTTAAATTATTATCATCAATTGCAACCTTTTTCTTACCATGATGAGTGGCAAAATTCTTTAATCTATTTAAAGTACCTGTTTTAGCATCTGGTGGGTACTCAGAAGTTGGTGTAGTAAAGCCAGAATTAAATGGAGATTGACTAAGATTCGCTTGGTGTAATCTTGGTTGAGATCTTGAAGCTTCTTGATTTTGATAAAGTTTCAATAAAGAAGATAAAACACCACCTTGAACTTTCTTAGGAGGAGCAATATAATTATCTGAATTCAAATTATATTCATCATCTAATAAATCATCTCTCATATAATAGTCGGGATTTGGGGCTAAGAAATTTTCTTGAGTTGAATTTGAGATTGTAGAAACAGAATCCTTCAGAGTTGATTCATCAGAAAGATTGAAATCTCTTGAAGATTTCTTCATATGAGAATGAGCTTGAACAATATTATCAGCGGCTTTAGCAAACATCTCTGGATCTAAAGTTTGTAAAGGAATACCCTCTTGTTCTTGATCTTTTTGATTCATTTGATTTTCTTCATCTGCTGGACCATTTGAATTATTGCGTTCCAATCTTGTTGCACCTGGAGCCAATCCACCAGCAACTAATTTTGAAAAAAACCCATTTGAATCATCATTGAAATCATCATCAGATTCACCAATATCACTTTCCAATGAATCACTATAGTTTTCAGGTTGAACCATTTTTTTGAGAAACCTTTTAATTTTCTGGCCAGCATTACCTTCATTATTGTTGTTAGTATTTTCACTGTTAGTGGATCCATTGTTGGATCTACTTTTGTTCAAATTATTGTTGTCATTTGAAGAGTTTGTTTTTTCCGTTTTATCGAAATTAGTAGAACTTGAATCTGAATGAAAATCAACATCACTATCATCATCAGTCTCACTATTAGTTTCCACATCTGTATCATTGGTATGGAACTCAACTTTCGGTCTATTTTCTCGTTTTTTATTACGTTTACTTTGCAATTTCTCATCTTTTAATTTCTTGAATTTTTCAGTATAGTTTTTTTCTAGTTGTGGATCATGTTCATCAATAACAAAGGAAGGTAATTCTGAACTTTCTTCATTGTAATCTTCTTTAAAATTGCGTTTATAATCTTCTTCAAACTGTTGTTCTCTTTGTTTTCTTCTATCAAATATTTTTGAGGTTGTTAGGTCATTGGCAAACCCAGTATTGTAATTGTTATTAAAGTGCTGTGGATTAAAGTTTGAATGAAAATTTTCAGCATCTTCTTGATTAATTTTATTGAATGTTGGTAATCTTGGTCCTGGAGAAGATGCAGTGACATCTTCAGGAATAGTATTTGTATTTTTGTTCTGATTCATCAAATTGAAATATTGGACATCATTCAATGAACTTCCACTCAAGACTCGTTTATGAAGTTTTTTCGCCTTATTTGCAGATCTGGATGGAAGAATCGATCTTGATGGTGATGCTATTGGGTTTCTCAATGAGGCATTTGGGTTTTGATTAATGGTTAAGTTGGTGGTGGAGGCAGTGAGTCTTGCTGGTGATTGACTATCAATATCATGATGCAGCTGAGCTAGTGTGGAAATGTTGCTAGCGGACTTGTTCCTGGTAAACTTTGGAGCTGTATGCTCTTGAAAAGGCCTTGAATGTGAGGACCGTAGTGAATGAAACGAATGGTTTGAAACTTGCTGTGTTAACTCGTTAGGAGAGGACATAGTTTGAGTTCAGCGTATGTTCTGGTAGACGATGTGATATAAGATCACTTTGAAGGATTCTGTCCAGTATAAATAGTTTTGTGTTAAGCACAACTATTGCTGTTCCATCTATTAAGCGATCTGTTGGTGTAGAAACAGAGTAAATACTCGATTGTTATTGTTGCAAGAAGGCTGAAAGTATGAAGAGTTTGATATTGGGCTGCTGCCTGTGGCGGTGTGATGATATCAGCGGCAGCCTGTAGGTCTGCGATGTGTCATATTTTAGAAATTAGTCCTAGGCTCTAGCATTTAAAAATGATTTCACTATGAACCAACAGCAGTAATAAGTATGGACTTTACAATATATCAAAGGTTGAGCTACATACATTTCTCTTATACAAGAACTACTTTTTCTTTGCAAACATTTGCAGTCAATTTCAAATTGAATCATCAGTGCAAACCGGAATTTCAAGGATTCGATTCTTTGAATGACGTCAATTTAAAGCAATCATTCTATCACGTGACTGATTAGTAACTAAACAGACATGCGATAAAATGCGATCTCAGTATCCATCGGCAGGTAGATGCGTATTGTTGCCGAGTTTTGCGTGCCGCCAATATTTGAAAAAGTCAATCTCACCAAAATGCTGTTCAGGCAGTAGTGAATTCCAGTCGTTTTGCAAGATATTGGAAAAATTGGTGATGGCGGGTGGAAAGTCGCTACATAGCTGGAAAGCTGAAGTTGATGGGTGCTTACTTGTTTAGCTTTCATAAATATTCCGTCATTTATTCCACTTCAAATCATGAAAAATCTACAATTAGTTCCTAATCTTTTGACACGAAAACTAACACAAAACCATTTTTAGAATTAAAATATCTCTAAATCCCAGTTTCTCCTTAACAGATCAACTCAAACAGCTCGTATCCAACACAGAAACATCTCTTTTGTGTCACCGCAAGTGTCCCAGACCTCCGCTAGAGCCAACAAACTTGACACTGTCTTTTTGTGTTTGTTCGAAGCTTCAACTTTTTAACTCAAGTGATTTTGAATTGAATCGGACTCTCAATATATAATCTGCTCCCCCTTGGTTGTCCCTGTTTGTTGCTTCACAGATCCAGTTTCATAACATCCTGGTTGCTGTGTTTGCACTGCCGTTGGTTCTCACTTTTACAATTGATCTTCTCCTTTTCCACCATCACCAATCAGTAACAAACAAGAGAAATCGCAGTATCTCTAGTTAGTTGTGTTCAAGTCCCTTCCATTATCCAAATAAAAAATAGTTTATGCTATTTGTTAACATACTAGTCAATTGTCTTTGTGGGTTACTATTTTACATCTTTTTCCTGAAAGAATATTATTTCAACAACTGTTAGATTATCATGAATACTTTACAAAATCTCAATAATCCTTGTTTGACCAACAATGATTATCAAAGATCTTCTAACAATAGTACCAACAACAACAATAATGTACCTCCAGATATTGCTAATCCTCCATTCTACCTTCCTTTAAAAGAATTCAACTCAAGATATAAAGTTATCAGCAATTTAGGTCATGGAAGTTTTGGTTCTGTTCGTTTGGCAAAATCTGTTAAAAACCTTTATGATCCATCCAATTTTAAAATTTTCAAGTCCACCCTATTGGAAAGAAATGACGATTTTGAGCACGAAAATTATTTAAACAAAAATACTGGTGTTGTTGCAATCAAAACAATGACCAAAAAATTACCATGCTTGAATGATTATACAAGAATCAAAGAAGTAAAATTCATTCTATCAATTCCTTACCACCAAAACCTTGTTCAAGTTTATGAATTATTCATTGACAACATTGATTTCCAATTGCATATTGTCATGGAATGTATGGATCAAAATTTATATCAATTGATGAAAACAAGAAAACATACTTTATTTTCATTAACAACTTTAAAGTCTATTTTATCTCAAATTATAAATGGTATTCGTCATATTCATCGCTGTGATTATTTCCATAGAGATATTAAGCCGGAAAATATTCTTGTTACTCCAACAAATACATATTATGATCAAGATTATTTGCCTAGCATTGCCAAATATCATCACAATTTTATTGTCAAAATTGCAGACTATGGCTTGGCTCGTCATATTGAAAATAAAAGACCTTATACCTCATATGTTTCAACTAGATGGTATAGAGCGCCAGAAATTTTATTGAGAAAAAAATGGTATTCAAGACCTGTGGATATTTGGGCATTTGGTTCTGTAGCTGCTGAAGTTGCAACTTTTAGACCTTTATTCCCAGGTGCCGATGAAATTGGTCAAACTTACAAAGTTTTGAGTTTTTTGGGGACGCCTTCTTCCAATAATCCTTTTGAAAAAAATTATTCACCTTCTTATGGTTATTGGGATGAAGCAGCTTTCTTGTCTTCTCAATTAGGTTTGCAAATTCCTCAGAAAAAATGTATTGATATTACCAAGATCATCAATCAACCAGAGTTGTCTCCACTTTGTGATGTTATTAGAGCATGTCTTACTTGGAATCCAGATAAGAGAGTAACTGTAGAAC
Source organism: Starmera pachycereana (assembly GCA_030570535.1). Lineage (NCBI taxonomy): Eukaryota > Fungi > Ascomycota > Saccharomycetes > Phaffomycetales > Phaffomycetaceae > Starmera > Starmera pachycereana. The sequence goes on from JAJLVW010000022.1 coordinate 55,700, forward strand.
AAGTGTGTGCTATGCCTTATTTTGAAAACACCTGTGTTGATGAGAGTAATGATGATTATAACTTTGATAACATTTTGACATTTGATGAAAATAATTATAGCATGATGAATAACTGCAACACCAATAATATCAACAGCAAAAGTAACTTGTCAACTCAACAAGGATTTTTTAATAGAATGGCATTCCCTAATAATAATCAAAACCAAAAAAATAATTTGAAAAAAGCTGAAATGTTAAACGGTTTAAATTCAAATACCAACAAAGTTAATTCAATAAATGGATCACATAACTTTCCAAATCATTCAAATTCCTTTATTAGACTGCCTTCTGAATTGAAAAACTATACTCATGTCACAAAACCATTATCCATCATTGATAATAATAACTTGATGAATTCAGTTCAGCCAAAAAACGATAGCTACATGTATCCAATTCATAAAGATATAACACAAATCAATCTTGATGATCCTACCATAAACATTGATCACAATGATTTAAACACATATAATACTGACGTTGTTGAGCAAGACTATCAAATGAATAATGATGTTAATATGCATCATTGGGCTAATGAATTTTTGGATGAGGCTGCAAGTTTTGAAGAAGATGACCAACAAGATGACCAACAAGATGAAGATGAAGATGAAAGTATATTAGTTCCAGATACTGATAATTACTATATTCATGATCCTAATGTTGATTTTGAAGCCCAAGAAATGAATGGTTTATTCAATAAAAAGGAAGAGATTTTCCAAAGCGTTAAAGAAGATAATATATTAGATTTATATCATGATTTGAATTCAACCCTGTCACAGACTGATCAAAGTTGTGACACTGATGAATCTCAAAATGAGTTGGATAATTCACATAGTGATAATTTAAGACCAAGAATATCTCATTTTTCAAAAGATATTTACTCAAAACTATCATTTCGAAATTGAAAACAACCAATTGTTCAATGACCAGAACTTAATAGTAAATATCATTTAAGACAAAAGTTGTTGATTTTTTATTTTATTTAGTTAAAGTTTATTTTTTATAGCTAATTTTATTTATAGTGAGAGCTTTCTTCAGTTTTTTTTTTTTTTCTTTTAATTCTACATTAAATATCATCCATCTTAAATTTGTGTATTTATAAATTATGATTATATAGGGATCCTATGTTTTGAAAAAATAGTTAAGGTTAGTAAATTAGAAGTATATAATAAGTATAATACAAAACATAACAATAATCAATACTGTCCATCATAAATCTTGAATCTTTCATCTTATTAATTTGTTGGTTTTTTCTTCTTAACATAATCTGCAAAACTCAATTTTTTAACCGGTCTAGGAGGAGCAACAGCATTTTTAACATCCTGGACTTTAACTTCTGGTAAAATTTCAATTGGAACAGGTAAATTTTCATCTTCCAATTCACTGAAAATTCTTTTTTTCTTATTCAAATAACTATAAATAAAAGGTCTAATTCTAACTTTTTCAACAGTTTCACCAACCCCAACGTCTTTTGTTACGAGCATATCTTGTTGTTCCATCCTTAGTTCAACTATATCTTGTAATACACCAACCTCTCTCAAATCCATTCTTTCAATAACATCCTTAAATTTTTCATTTGGTAAATCAAGTAAATTTGCTGCATTTGTACTAATATTACCAATTTTTTTCAAATTCCTTGTCAAATTAATCATTGATTTTTTAACTTTATTTAAAGCACAATCATTCTGACCACATCCACATTCAGTAAAAGTTAATAATGAATCAACTGCATGCATTAATTTTGATTTTGAAGTTGAAGTTAATGAATCAAATGGGTATTTAATTGGATGGTTTTCTTCCCATTGCCACGGAATAGTTAATTCTGTGTTTTTGATCTGTTTTGCTGCCATAAGTACAAATTTTATGGTTGTTGAAGTTTTGGAAGTTACAAGAATTGGTTTTATTGTACAATTTGGATTGCAACTTCGACGTATAAAACGAGTGATGTTTCCTGAATTTCTTGAATCTATTATTATTGGTAATTGAGGGAAAAACGTGACTTGTGGTTTTGGTGTGCCTAATGCTTTATAACGATTTTTGGGGTTATTCAAATAATTTTTCTTGGATGAAATTTTACCCATATATTCTGAAATTATTTGATTTGGTTGAAAAACGTCATCTGAAAATAATCCTACTTTGATTTGTCCGTTGAATTTTTTAGAATTGATGTCTGAATAATTTTTTATGAAAAGTTCAGACTTATTGATTAAATGATTAAATTCTTTAACGGTAAATCTTGTTAAATTCAAACGTTTGAAATTTGACACATTTGAAACAAATTGTTTAACTGAATCGTTTTCATAATCATAATCTTCTAATTCATAATAAATAACATCGTAAAGATGTTCATCATCTGGAACTGGGATTTCTGTATCATCTAAATTCTTATTATATGGGTTTTCTTTTGGTTTTTTTGGTTTTTCTTTTCCTTTCACTTCCTTTTCCTTTGTGTTGCTATCATTAATATTGGGATTATTACTACCATTATGATTTGCAGAAGATTCTCTTTCTTTTAGTCCATTACCATTTGGTCCACTCTCTCCCTTCCCATCTGTAATAATTTCATCATCTCCGCCATTTTTCTTTTTTCTTTTCAATGAATTCAAATATTTAGTTTGACTAACTTTTGCCTTCTTAGCATCAATTTCACGTGGATAACACACGCTACATAAATAGTCATCAGGAACATTTTCCATAGAATCAATTCCCATACATGAAGCATGTTGCCATCTATTACAGTTATCACACTGAATTGTGAAACCATCATCATGATCATACTGACAGACACATGAAATTGTACCTTCATCTGGATGGACTATGTAATCTTTTGGAACTTGATGTGGTTGAGGTTTTGGTTCACGTTTTTTATATTTGCGTGGTTTTTTTATTTTCTCTTTTGGTAGTGGTTTTATTGATTCTTCTTCAGTATTGTAATCAGTTTTATCATCTTTTTGATCCTCAACATCTGTCATTGCAGGATCTTCTTCTGGTTTGGGAACTGATATTTCATCTTTTATTGATGTTTCATCTTTTATTGGAATTTCCGGTATAAGTTGTTGGTCTTGTACAGGCTCTACCAAAGAAGTTGGTATTGTAGACTCCACTGGGGTATTGGGCACAGTTTCATCCATATGAGAATCAGGAGCTTGTTCTGCTGGTTCTTTCACAGGTTTAACTGGTGGTGTATCGGTTGTTATTGTTGTGGTTGATATTATATTCTTGACTTCTGGCACGTAGGGCTGCTTGGGCGTCTGTACCTCGTCCTCTGTGATGATTATGGATGATGTATTTGCCACAGCAGCTGTAATGGCAGAGTTGGTGGCAATCACTGGTGACACTATAGGAGATATGCTCTGTCTCATACTTGACTCTATTTGTTTGTTAAACGCGGACTCGTTTGTGATGGCAGCGTTGTGGAACATTAGAAGCGTGGAAGCGTCTTCTAGCAAAGACGCATCTTCTATCTTGTCCGTCATCGCGGTGTTCTAAGGGATTTGCCAGCAGTGTGAGGGGTTTTCCCAGTTGTTTTGAAGGTGGCAACAAAACTTTGTTTATAAAATTTTGCTTTTACAAAAAAAAAAAAAAGTTGATACAAGTAAAAAAAAAGTTGAAATTTTGAGAATTTTTGGGAAACTCGACAGATTTCGAACTTGAACTTTGAAAAAAGACCGTCAAAATGGTGAGTTTTGATGAGTGATAAGTTTTGGAGAAGAAGAAGTGACTAACAGAGAACAGGCTCATAGATTATTTGTACAAGTTATTGTGACAGGAGCACAAGTTTTCGGACGTGCGTTTTCAGAAGCATACCGTCAAGCAGCACAACAGACTGCCAAACAAGGGGCAGCCAATGCGAACAAAGTGCGTGACAATGGTATTTCACTTGACGAGTCTGCGAAAATTCTGGATATTGACTTGAAAAGTGTAACTTTGGACAAAATCGATGATAGATACAACAAATTGTTTGAAATCAATTCTAAAGAGAAAGCTGACTCTTTTTACTTGCAATCGAAAATTCACTGGGCAGCTGAACGTTTGAGAAACGAGTTAAAGGCCAAAGAAGCAGAACGGGCTGAGGCTGCAGGAGAAGCTGCGGGTGATACTACAGAAGGAACGAAAAGTAAAGGCCAGGAGAAGAAGCCGTGATCATCATGAAGATAGCTTGTTGATATTCAGAGGTGTAAGGAGTCCTAGACGGTATATATTATAATAATGAATAAAGTGTACATATAAGAAATAATAGCTTCTATTAATCTTGTAGTGAATTTAAAGCTCTGCAGAAAAAGGGTTTCACTGTATAAGATATATTGAAAAAAAAAAAGATGTAAATAGCTAAACAAAATATAAACCTATACAAAAATATGTCTATAAACAAAAACCATGAACATCACTTAGTTGAAGACCAACCTCCTAACTAAAGTAAATGAATTATCAACCGAAATGAATCTCTCAATCATAAAATGAATGAAAAAATAAAAATAAAATGTTCCAGCGTGAGGATAGAGCAGCATGTACTGCACAAGCATTACACCTGTGCACAGACTGCCAGTCAACCCATCCCACACTGCATCCTTCTAAGAAACCGAAACGAAATGTTTACTGTGACAGCTTGTAGGAAGTCAGTAAAAATTTAGCTGATACACAACACCACCAGCACACCCAATAACAGGTGCTGGAAGGCTGCTAGGTTTCTAGACGGGCCAGCCACTGGGACTAAGACCCGCCAATAGTGTATATGTTATATATCTGTTGAGATAGTATAACCACTACTGATGATAATTTTTGTAACAGTTTTGAAGTCGTTTGGGGGCGTCTGGCGGTTTATATATGAGCGACGAACGAAAAATTTGTGAAGCTGCAGTGATTTGCGTGGTGCTGCAGTTAGTGAATATGGATTCTGGAAGTAAATTGTTAGGGCTTTACAGTGTTTCTTAATCTATCAATCTATCAATCTAGATTCTACTAGTAGATGCTACACTTACTATAAGCAGAATACTTTCTTGATTAGTTGATCATTTTTTATTACTGTTTATTTATACAAAGAATGATCAAAAATGTATAAAATCAGCATTGTTCTCTAGCTCATCACTCTCGCTTTCACTCTCACTACTCTCCTCCTGCTGTTCAACGGTTTCTGTAGCATGCAAAACATAGCTGATCTGATAGCAAGCTGGATCTAAGTTGTCAAACAACAACTTCATGTCCAACTCGCTGTGCTCATGATCATCAAGATGTCTCAATTGACATCCTTTTCCTCTCATACAGCCATTATGGTCCAACTGGTAGTCTGGACATATAAACATGTGGGTAAACCCGCATTTCGCACCTCTAGCACAATATCCACCAACTGCAAAAGGTCTGCAAATCAACGGAAGGTCTGGTTTAATATGTGCGAATGTACATTGTGTGTTCATACATGAATCTCTAATGAAAAAACGGCACACTGGTGTGTTGAATTCATTATATTCATGTGATAACAGACAGTTTTCTGGATGCTCATTGTTCATACATTTCCCACTTAAAAAATACTTACATAGTGCTCTTTTACTGCTATCATGAGCATATTTACAAATATTTCTCTTCTTACACTCTCCTGTTACTTTGTTAGTGGTACTTTTACAGTTACTTTTAATCACACTCACCTGTCTTTTGATAATAGCGGCATTGCTCTTTAGCTATTCTGTTCAAAGTTAGTATTCCAAACCTAATGTTATGACAAAAAAAAAGGCATACGGTATTCTTTTCACTAATTTCAAATTACCAGTTCCTGTTCTTTTATAATCTTCCCCGTTCCATACAACTCTTTTCGCTTTTTTACCTGTAGGCACATCCAATGTTACCAATCTTGTTCCCTGTTTAGTAATGGCAAATAAATCACCTTCAATAATACACCAATCAGATGAATCTAATTTAACTTTATTTTTAGCTGCTTTTACTTGTAATCTTTTTTGTGTGATTTTACTCTTAGCTGTTTTCAATGCTTCAATTTTCTCATGTTTGGTTAAATTCTGTCTTTCTAGTTCTTCTTGATATACTTTTTTATTGATCAATTTCCATCCATTTGAGGAAGATGTTGTAATGAAATCCGAATCTTCGTTATGATTAACAACCAAAGTCTTATTCTGATGTCTAAATCCTCCTCTCCTATATAATTTCCCTCTGCCTCTAAAATTTGTACCTCCAACTGCGTGACTGTATGGTTGCGAGTTTTGACTTGTTAAATCTTTTGGTTTTTCTTTAAAACTGGTGATGGAACCTGAGTTCGTTAGTTATTTCAGTCCCACATTGTACTTATATCATATTTTATTGTGATACAAACGTCTTAGTCTCGCTATTTCAGCTAGTAAATCCTGATTTTCCATCTCTATCTATGTCTTCTCACTGTTTATCTATAGTCTCAAGAAATTTTTCATACTAGCAGTGTGTTTTTTTTTTTTGTACTTTTTCTACATAGAAATGTTCGGAATCAATTCTACAATACTTACGTATATAATTCACCTGCGATTGATATCACACTCATTCTAATTTTGTTTTTTCTAAGAGACACAGCTGCTTCTTCATTTACTGACTTCCACAAGTTTCCATTCCAATGCATCACAAACAATTTTTTCATCAACTCCAATCGCAATTGGTAATTTTTGTAGCTCATTACCATATGCAAACACTTTATTCCATTCTCCATCTAAAAAATATCTGAACAAACTGATTTTTTCATTATCCAAATTCAATAAGGCACCTTGCATAAATCTTCCGATTCTTATAACACTACCCAAATACCCATTGCCTTTAACCACTTTATAGCATGCATAATCTGCCTTCACATCACCATCAGCTCTAACATACTCTTCAACACTTGATTTCAAACAATCGATACTTCTCCAAACCTCAACATAATCTTGTTCAGCATTTGAGACAGGATTGACCATTTTACCAATCTCTTTTCTATCACCATTTGGTAAACTTGAGAATTCACCAATATCGGTCCATTCACCTCCATGATTATGAGGAACATGAGAACTGATCTCGTGTCTGAATTGTATTTTGGAACTGTTTGGAATCTCATATTCAACTCCTGTAATCACCCAATCAATTGGGAATTTATCTGTTGGTGAACGATCTTTTAGTAAACGAATATCAATGAAATTTGCATCCGGAGTTGTGAGCACTAAAGTGTTGGTGTTTTCGTAAGCTGGCTCTGGAGGCCATTGAATTGAGACACGAGTAGAGACGGTGGACATTTTCCAATTATACTCTGGTTACATATGTTGATTCATCATTTGAATTATAAAATAGAATTGAAAAATTTCTGTGATATTTCAAGAATCGGAATTTTTCACAACGATAGGAAAGATGAGTTTATCACAATTGCGCAACGTGTTGCCATTGGATGATGAATCCCTTCAGCTGATTTTGGATACGGCGAATAAACTTCCTACTCAGAGTGCAATCACAGAGTATTTTTTGGGACTTTTAGGTGAATCTTCAGATGCACTAGAGTTTATCACTGATTTTACAAGTGATTTGACCTCTAATTCTCCAAAGAAGAAGAAACAACCAACTCGTGTTCAAACAGCTACTACTAGTAGTGGCAATAGTGGTAATACAACAGTATGGAACACACCAACTGTCCAATCAATAAGCCTAAACAACAATAAACATACAAACCCACGACTTCATTCATCAACTAAATCAACCACAACTTCTGAATTACTACAACCTCCAAAACCAACAAAGCAACCATCAAAAAAACAAAATAAAATTCAAAAGACCACAAACTTGCAAGATTTGGAACAAATTTTACAACAATTGGATCTTTCTTCTGATACTAAAAATCGTGAATGTAATTGTATGGCAACAATACATCCTCTTTTTGAAGTTGTGCCTAATTGTTTGAGTTGTGGTAAAATTATTTGTGTTAAAGAAGGTTTAGGACCGTGTACTTTTTGTGGGCAACAGTTGATTAGTGAGAAGGAAAGATTGGAAATTATTAAATTAGTTGAAATTGAAAAACATAAATTGAACAGTGCAGATGTTGTTAATGCTAGTAATACAACTGGAGGAGGTAAAAAGAAGAAAGAAGTAATTAAAATTTCTGCTGGTGCTGGGAAGAATTTATGGAAAGAGCATGATAAAGTTTTTGCTAAACTTGAGAAACAGAAGAAATTAGAATTTGAAAAACAAAAGAAGATTGCTGAACAAATTAAACAAGTTGAAAATCAAAGGCAGGAGCTTGAATTTTATGAAGAACAACAAGATGAAGATTTGAAAAAAGCTAAAAGAAATTTAGAAAATTTATTGAATTTTCAAGCTAATGGTGTAGAAAGAACTAAAATTATTGATCAAGCTTCTGATTTTGAGATGCCAGTTGGTAATAATCTTAGTCTGTGGTCCAGTAATGTTGAGAAAACATTACAGTTGAAAAAACAGCAGCGTGCTAGAAGACTTCAAGAATTGAAAGAGAAAGAACGAGTAGGTCGTGGTAAGAAAGTTGTTGGAATTAGTATTGGCAAAGACGGTAAAGCGGTTATAAAAGAAGTGGCAGTTTCTCAAGATGAACAACTGGAAGAAGATCCTGAAATTCAAGAATTGGAAGAACAAATAAAAAATGAGAGGAGTGCGAAAATAGAAGATGATTTTAAACAAGTTTGGGATTATACAAAAGATGCTGAAAAATGGGTCAAACCTCTATATATAGGAGATGCTGATGGCGAAAAAAAAAATAGTGATATTGCTCAACTTGCAGAACCCAAATGGGACAGAGTGCAGACCAGCAAAAACTCTGAGGATTTGGAAGAACTGCTGCTAGAGCTCTAATTGTAATTTGTGTGTGTTTAACGGTATGTACTGTACAATTATTATGGTACAAGTTTCTATGTTGGTAATATTTGTTAAGGTAAAAACTTCCATAATGGTAGCTGTAGGTTTTTCAAGTTTAACTTAATCTATGGGTAATAATGTTGGGTAATGTTCCGGTAGTAACTATAACTTATTAAACAATTACTTATATTATTCAAACTCCAGTTTCTCAAAGAAAAACTAGTTAGCGGGATTTAGTATACACTTTAAATAGTTGATAGAAGTAGCAATCAACTAATTAGTATATTTTAGGAATCCTTTACCTCAAATGGTTACTAAACGCGAGACCATAACAATATTATTAAAATATTATTTATGGTAACTTTTCAGAAGACTTCGTCTCTTGGATAATTAATGAAGCTTCTAATATTTATATATTCTACAGATTGCATGATGAAGATTCTAGGCCCTGTTTATATGTATATTCATCCTATCAGGTGAGATTCTTAGAGGACTTCCTCGCTGTTGTATAGTTTTATATACCATCGAAAGTTATATCTACCGGTCATTTGTTTATTGTCAAACACACATTAACATCTTATTCTGTTGTATTAGTGTTATCGCCTTACACACTAACGCAACAGTACTTCAAGACTCAAGAGTCAAAACTAAAAATTTAAAAAACTGAGTCGTGCGCGTAGCAAATTCCCCCATATTTTCTGATCCAAAAAAAAAAAAAAAAAGTTTAGCGTACTTAACTAAAGAGTCAACTCTTTTGAAAGCAGAGCCTGTCCAAAAGGATATGACGAAGAAACTCTCGCCCGCTGAGCGTCTGAACCGCAAACCTATTTCTCGAGCATGCAAGTTCTGCCACAAAAAACATTTGCAGTGCGATCCAGGTGAGTGTTGTTGTTTTGTTTTGTGTTGTGGCATATTATTTTTGTTAATGTGTTTGAGAATTGCAAATACTGGGGTAATTAATGTCAACGATAGAGAACACCAGTACTAACTAACATGTGTGATGATTTACAGGCCGTCCATGCAAGAACTGCGTAAAGAGAGGGTTTCAGAACTCGTGTGAGGACATTGAGAGAAAGAAAGCGAAATACTTGCAGGAAGTTGACGAGAAGATCCCCAAAATTAAACTTGAAGAGAAAAAGCCAGTAGATACACAACTTTCAACCCCTGTTGTTGATGCCATCAAGAGCGATAATCAAGTGAGTATCCCACAGGCAGTGGTACATCAAGGTTTGGGAATTAAAAATATGTCCATGGATCTCAATCTAACACCTGGATTCACTGCAAGTACATTGAGTAATGTGAATTCAATAACGCCCAATTACCCAACTATTTTACCAAATATCAAAGACCCAAAACCATTCAACACAAACACAACATCCTTTGATTTATCTCAGCTAGAATCATCTCCTGGACCTGGGTCACTCCCATCTATTTCTAACCATAGAAATCATTCAAATTCAACAACTAATCAAAGAACCAATAGCATCAATTCTGAATTTGGAGCAGGAGACGTTTTTTCTTCATTATTTGCCAATCAAGAATATTCACAGCTAACAGACTTGCTAGATAACCATTCTAGTTTAGGTGATGATGTCAAATCCCCTAGTCAAAGCAGTACAATTTATAATTCAGAATTTCAAACATCTTTACAACATGATAATAACACACGCCCATATATTTCAGTTTCAGATAATTCAACTGTTGTTCCAGCAAGTACATCACCAAATTTGACGCTGGCTACTGTCAATGGGGAAAATTATACATCACCATTGGTGATCAGGCATATAATCAAAACTCCAGAAGATGTTTACATGGTTAATATTCAACCTTATAATTACCCAAAGGCATATCATGCTCTTTTGAACTATTTGAAAGAACGATTTAATAAAGCACAACTGATACGAATTGCTGAAACAATGGCAGATTATAGACCAAGTTTTATTGCAGCCACAAGATCACTGGTTGAGCTAGATTTATTATTTGCGGAACGAGCATTTCAAAGATCATTACTTGAATATGAATCGATGTCAACACTTTCATGCTCTCCAACTATAATGTGGCGACGTACCGGTGAAATTGTTGCAGTGAGTACTGAATTCTCATCCTTGACTCAACATACGAAAACTTCATTACTCTCAAAAAGAACATTTATTATTGAATTAATGAATGATTCATCAGCATTGGATTATTTCAGATTATTTGCCTCAGTGGCCTTTGGTGATTTGAATGGAGTTATAATCACAGAATGTACATTGATGACACCAAATATGGAACCAATTCGGTGTGCATCAACTTGGACCGTGAAAAGAGATGTTTTTGATATTCCAATGTTGATAGTTGGTCAATTTTTGCCTATATTACAAGCAAGATGATGGAATTGACTTTTATTTATATGTAACTTTAATCTAAAATTTGGTTTCTCATTAGAGCAAAAATTTCGTAGTTGTATAAGTTGAAATATGTAGTATGTAGTAGTATGTACTATAACTCATAATAGAGACCAGGTTACCCTGCTGATTTTGTAGGTAAAAAATTTCAGAACCCAAAATAAATTTTATAATTGGGAAGAAAAAAATTTAAATTAAATGCAAATAAAACAATCAACACATCACAGATTCAATTGAGGAAAATGAGCGATTCAGTTGCCGTCAGTGCGAGTGCCACTGACAAAAAAGCTTTGCCATTTAGTGAGCAGCATTATTTTGGCTCTTATGACCATTTTGGTATCCATGAAGAAATGCTTAAAGATCAAGTTCGTACATTAAGTTATAGACAAGCTATTTTGAAAAACAAATCATTATTCAAAGATAAGATTGTTTTAGATGTTGGTTGTGGTACTGGTATTTTATCCATGTTTGCAGCTCAAGCTGGTGCAAAACATGTTATAGCAGTTGATATGTCAAATATCATTGAAATGGCGCAAAAAATCATTGATTTAAATGGATTTTCTGATAAAATTACTTTAGTTAAAGGTAAAGTTGAAGATGTTGTTTTACCATTCCCAAAAGTTGATATCATCATCAGTGAATGGATGGGCTATTTTTTATTATATGAGTCTATGTTGGATAGTGTTTTATGGGCAAGAGACCACTATTTAAATAAAGGTGGTTTAATTTTCCCAGATAAAGCAACTATTCATATTGCAGGTATTGAAGATGAACAATATAAAAATGAAAAAATCCATTATTGGGAAAATGTTTATGGATTTGATTATAGTCCGTTCATTGATGTTGCAATGGCTGAACCTTTAGTTGATACTGTTGAGAATTCTTCTATTGTTACTTCATCAGCTACTATTTTTGAGATTGATATTAATACCATTAAATTAGAAGAATTAGCTTATTTTAGTAAATTCACTTTGAAAGCTAATAAAGATGAATTAGTTCATGGTTTAGTTGCATGGTTTGATATTTATTTTCCATATGATAAACCAATGGATAAAATCATGTTTTCTACTGGTCCACATGCTCATTACACTCATTGGAAACAAACTGTTTTTTACTTGAGTGAAGTTTTAGATATGAAGAAAGATGAAGAAATTGAATTGACTTTAGCTAATAGACCAAATGCTAAAAATCCTAGAGAATTAGATGTTGAAATCACCTGGGATTTTAAAGCTGATGAGTACAGAAAGTCTGAAGGTAAATATAACTATTTCATGCGTTGAAATGGAGCGGATCATATAAATGTGTTGGTTTTTTTTTTTTATTTAGAATTTTATAGCATTATAGGTTTAGAGTTGCACTTGAAAAATGTAGCTTTTTGTTCTCAGATTTGAAATCGAGATCTCGCAGCAACATAAAGTATGAAATCGAAATTCCAATAGAAATACTCTAAGAATATATTAATACGTTCTCCTGAGCAATGTTGTTTTTCCATAGTTTTGCAACAGTCACAACGATGGTGAATCGTGATGTAACACTGTCAAGCTGTATGACTTTAGAATTTTGATACCTACAGACTCCAGAGTCCAGAGCAGTATTGTTGGATATGAAAGCTTCAAACTGAATTGCTCTTCTCCTACCAAAACTGATTTCTGCCTAACTCCAGGCGGACTGGGAAGACACTCTCTGCGTGCTAGAACGAGCAACAACTTACGTCACCGCCAGCAGCACTTGTTGGACAGGCTGCTGCAGTGAGGAAATCAACAAAAATCAACAAACCGGGTAACTACTGCACAACCATTTTCTATCTGCATATATAAAACTACAGCGACCTCCAGCAGCCAGCTCTTCGTAGTTCCTCCAGACTCAGACCAGACCACAGCAGTCACAGCTAGTCACCGTCGCCACACAGCTCAATCCCACACACAGCGCTGCGCTACACCCACTTTGCACACACTGTTATATTGTCGCTGCTACTCGCACCTACTACAGATTTCAGTTACTACTCACTAACTAGCTAACTGCTTTGCTGCCAATCGTCTGCTTAGTTTGTTGATTCACAGGTTTTTGTTTATCAGAAATCAATATATATCAGACTTTCACACACGCTGCTTGTTTTGTTATATTCCACATTTTTGGATCAAGCGCCTGTTACTTGTTTAAGTCTAATCGGTTTCGTTCATTGAGGTACGTCTCTCTCTTTTCATTTGTTTTTACTCACTGTTTTAGATCTATGTTTTGTGTTACGATCTGGATTTAGATGCTCGATTATAATTTCATTTCAACCACAGTGATCAATTGCTACAACAATGGTACTAATAGACTGCTACACCATCGACTTCTTTCCAATAGTTTTTTGATACGGCCACTTCCAGACGCGATTCGATTTTTTTTTTTTTTTGTTGCCTCCCGCAGATATAATTTTTTTTCAACAATTCTCGGTTTGAGCTGTATGAAAATCACAAATTTGAACTTTGTTGGGTTTTTCAAACTAATGAAAATCGAATTTCAAGAAAAACTTGATCAATACAGCTTTCCAATGATAAATTAGATGCTAAATATTGTGTTTGTGATTGATTTTCTTGATTTAGCTGCTCTTTGAATAGAATAGAATTCATCATCATACTACAAATAGATCTTAGCAAAGCAGAATTCACGGAAAAGCGACTAGCACCAGAATTAGTACAAACAAACATAGACTAAAACAGTTGAAAACTCATTACTATAGCACATTTTGGTTAACTAACTTTTCCCATCACAGCCATTATTTCTTATTTATTTAGATTCCCGTACAGATCAAACCCATTCAAAGGGAATTCCTTATCGCTAAAAAAGTTGAAAAATTCTGTTCTATTAAACCCACAATCTAGAACTGATTGCCACAAATATTTCACTCAATCTCATCATTTCAATACATTTATCAATAGTAATAAAATGAGTGAAGAAAACTTAAGCGAAGTTTCAGTTTCTCAAAAAATTGATACTCAAGATTACTCAAAATTGCATCAAACTTTACCACCTCATTTCATAGGTTTAAACACCGTTGATGTTGCTGAAGAAGGTCCAGTCAAAGATTTTGTTAAACAGCATGGTGGTCATACTGTCATTCAAAAAGTTTTAATCTCCAATAATGGTATTGCGGCTGTTAAAGAAATTAGATCTGTTAGAAAATGGGCTTATGAAACTTTTGGTAATGAAAGAGCTATTCAATTTGTTGCTATGGCTACACCAGAAGATTTAGAAGCTAATTCTGAATATATTCGTATGGCTGATCAATATGTTGAAGTTCCAGGCGGTACAAACAATAACAATTATGCAAATGTTGATTTAATTGTTGATATTGCTGAAAGAACTGAAGTTGATGCTGTTTGGGCCGGTTGGGGTCATGCCTCTGAAAACCCATTATTACCAGAACAATTAGCTGCTTCAAAAAGAAAAATCTTATTTATTGGTCCTCCAGGTTCTGCCATGAGATCTTTAGGTGACAAAATTTCTTCTACAATTGTTGCTCAGCATGCTGATGTTCCATGTATTCCATGGTCAGGTACCGGTATTAATGAAGTTCAAGTTGATGATAAAACTGGTTTAGTTTCTGTTTCTGATTTAGTTTATGCTAAAGGTTGTGTTAACTCACCAGAAGAAGGTTTACAAAAAGCTAAAGAAATTGGTTTCCCAGTTATGATTAAAGCCTCTGAAGGTGGTGGTGGTAAAGGTATTAGAAAAGTTGATAATGAAAAAGATTTCGCTGCTTTATATCATCAAGCTTCAAATGAAATTCCAGGTTCTCCAATTTTTATCATGAAGTTGGCTGGTAATGCAAGACATTTAGAAGTTCAATTATTAGCTGATCAATATGGTAAAAACATTTCATTGTTTGGTCGTGATTGTTCCGTTCAAAGACGTCATCAAAAAATTATTGAAGAAGCCCCAGTTACTGTTGCTAAATCTGATACTTTTACTCAAATGGAAAAAGCTGCCGTTAGATTAGGTAAGTTAGTTGGTTATGTTTCTGCTGGTACTGTTGAATATCTATATTCTCATGCTGATGATAAATTCTATTTCTTAGAATTAAACCCAAGATTACAAGTTGAACATCCAACCACTGAAATGGTTACTGGTGTCAATTTACCAGCTGCTCAATTGCAAATTGCCATGGGTATTCCAATGCATAGAATCAAAGATATTAGAATGTTCTTTGGTGTTGATCCACATACCACTACTGAAATTGATTTTGATTTCGAAAGCGCTGAATCCTGGAAAACTCAAAGAAAACCAGTTCCAAAAGGACATTGTACTGCTTGTCGTATTACTTCTGAAGATCCTGGTGAAGGTTTCAAGCCATCTGGTGGTTCTTTACATGAATTAAACTTCAGATCTTCTTCAAATGTTTGGGGTTATTTCTCCGTGGGTAATCAAGGTGGTATTCATTCTTTCTCTGATTCTCAATTTGGTCATATTTTTGCATTTGGTGAAAATAGACAAGCTTCAAGAAAACATATGGTTGTTGCTTTGAAAGAACTATCCATTAGAGGTGATTTCAAAACCACTGTTGAATATTTGATTAAATTACTAGAAACTACTGATTTTGAGGATAATACTATTACAACAGGTTGGTTAGATGAACTGATTTCCAAACAATTAACTGCAGAAAGACCAGATACCACTGTTGCTACTATTTGTGGTGCTGTTACTAAAGCTCATATTGTTTCTCAAGAAGCTCATGATGCTTATGTTTCTTCTTTAGAAAAAGGTCAAGTTCCTTCAAAAGATTTATTGAAAACTATTTATCCAATTGAATTTATCTATGAAGGTTACAGATATAAATTCACTGCTGCTAAATCTGCTAATGAAAGATATACTTTGTTCATCAATGGCTCTAAAATTGAAGTTGGTGCAAGATTGTTATCCGACGGTAGTTTATTAGTTTCTTTAGGTGGTAAATCTCATACTGTTTACTGGAAAGAACAAGTTGGTGCTACAAGATTATCTGTTGACTCTAAAACTTGTTTATTAGAAGTTGAAAACGATCCAACGCAATTAAGAACTCCATCTCCAGGTAAATTAGTTAAATACTTGGTTGAAAATGGTGAACATATTGAAGCTGGTCAACCATATGCTGAAGTTGAAGTTATGAAAATGTGTATGCCATTGATTGCTCAAGAAAATGGTATTATTCAACTAGTTAAACAACCTGGCTCTAGTGTTTCTGCTGGTGATATTCTAGCAATTTTAGCATTAGATGATCCATCAAAAGTTAAACATGCTTTGCCATTTGAAGGTATTTACCCAGCTTTTGGATCTCCAATAGTTGAAGGTACTAAACCTGTTTACAAGTTCAGAACTCTATTATCAACTTTACAAAACACTTTAGATGGTTATGATAATCAAGTTGTTATGAATGCAACTTTACAAAATTTGATTGAAGTTTTAAGAGATGCTCATCTACCCTACTCTGAATGGAACCAACAAGTTTCTGCTTTACATTCAAGATTACCACCAAGTTTGGATTCGGAATTAACTGCATTAATCCAACGTTCTGCTCAACGTTCTGCTGCTTTCCCAGCTAGACAACTAGGTAAATTATTGGAAAAAGCTACTCAAGTTTCTGAAGATGGTTTATTCAGTCAAGTTATTGCTCCATTGGTTGATATTACCACTCGTTATGCCAATGGTTTAGAAGCTCATGAACATTCTGTTTTTGCTGGTTTATTGGCTAAGTACTACGAAGTTGAAAAATTGTTCAGTGGTCCAAACAACCAAGAAGATGTTATTCTGAAATTACGTGATGAAAACAAAGATAATTTGGATAAAGTTATTTTAACTGTTTTATCTCATTCAAGAGTTTCTTCCAAAAACAATTTGATTTTAGCTATTTTGAAACATTACCAACCATTATGTCAACAAAATTCTGAAGTTGCTGGTTCATTACGTGATGTTTTGAAACAAATCGTTGAATTGGATACCAGAGCTACTGCTAAAGTTTCATTAAAAGCAAGAGAAATTTTGATTCAATGTGCTTTACCATCCATAAAAGAAAGATCTGATCAACTAGAACATATCTTGAAATCTTCTGTTGTTCAAAGTAGCTATGGTGAAATTTCTTCAGCTCGTCATGAACCTCAATTAGAAATTTTGAAAGATGTTATTGATTCTAAATATGTTGTTTTTGATGTCTTGACACAGTTCTTAGTTCACCCAGATACTTATGTTGCTGCTGCCGCTGCTGAAGTTTACATTCGTCGTGCTTATCGTGCTTATAACGTTGTTGGTAGCTCAATCTACCATCCAACCAATGGTTTACCAATTGTTGAATGGAAATTCCAATTGCCAACTCTTTCAAGTGCCGCTTACAATGCTGCTGTTTCTCAGTCCAAAGATAAAAATGGTGTTGGTAGAGCTATTTCTGTTTCAGATTTAACTTATGTTGCAGCGGAAGGTTCACAACCTTTCAGAACTGGTGTTTTGGTTCCATCTTCTCATTTAGATGATGTTGAAGATTTATTAGCCAGAGCTTTGGATAAAATTCCACGCAAAGCTACTCCATCCACTGGTCCTGCTCCAGATAGATCAAATACTTCTTCTGCTACTTTATCCAATGTTGCAAATGTTTTTGTTGCAAGCTCTGATGGTTTCAACTCTGAAGCTGAAATTCTAGATAAAGTACACCAAATCTTAGCTGATACTAAAGACAACTTGGTTTCTACTTCTATTCGTCGTATTACTTTTTTCTTTGGTAGTAATGATGGTTCTTATCCAAAATACTACACTTTTAGAGGTCCAAATTATGAAGAAGATGAAGTTATTCGTCATATTGAACCAGCTTTAGCTTATCAATTAGAGTTAGGTAGATTATCAAATTTCAATATCAAACCAGTCTTTGTTGATAACAGAAATATCCATGTTTATGAAGGTGTTGGTAAGAACTCCTCTGTTGATAAGAGGTTCTTTGTTAGAGGTATTATTAGAACTGGTAGAATCCGTGATGATATCACCACTCAAGAATATTTGACCTCTGAAGCTAACAGATTGATGTCTGATATTTTAGATGCTTTGGAGGTTATTGATACTTCAAACTCTGATTTGAATCATATTTTCATCAACTTTTCTGCTGTTTTTAATGTTTCCCCAGAAGATGTTGAAGCTGCTTTTGGTGGTTTCTTGGAAAGATTTGGTAGAAGATTGTGGAGATTAAGAGTTGCTGCTGCTGAAATCAGAATCATGTGTACTGATCCAAAGACTGGCGTTCCATTCCCATTAAGAGCAATGATCAACAATGTTTCTGGTTATGTCATTAAATCTGAATTATACATGGAAGTTAAAAACTCACATGGTGATTGGGTTTTCAAATCAATTGGCACTCCAGGCTCCATGCATTTGAGACCAATTTCTACTCCATATCCAGCTAAAGAATGGTTACAACCAAAACGTTATAAGGCTCATTTGATGGGTACTACTTATGTTTATGATTTCCCAGAATTATTCCGTCAAGCTACTTTAAGTCAATGGAAGAAATATGCTCCAAAAAGTAAAGTTCCAGATGATTTCTTCAATTCTGTTGAAATTATTTTAGATGACAGTGATCACACTACTGAAGTTTCCCGTGAGCCAGGTGCCAACGGTATTGGTATGGTAGCATTTAAAGTCACAGTGAAAACCCCAGAATATCCTCGTGGTCGTCAAATGATTATTGTTGCAAATGATATCACTTTTAAGATTGGTTCTTTTGGTCCACAAGAAGATTATTTTTTCAACAAAATTACTGAATTAGCAAGAAAATTAGGTATTCCAAGAATTTACTTGTCTGCTAACTCTGGTGCAAGAATTGGTATTGCTGACGAATTAGTTCCATTATTCCAAGTTGCTTGGAACGATGCTGCAGCCCCAGAAAAAGGTTTTGAGTACTTATATTTGAATGATGAAGGTTTAGCTGAACTAGAAAAGAAAGGACATACTAAGACTGTTGCCACTGAAAGAATTGTTGAAAATGGTGAAGCAAGACATGTCATCAAAGCTATCATTGGTGCGGAAGATGGTTTAGGTGTTGAATGTTTGAAAGGTTCTGGTTTGATTGCTGGTGCCACTTCAAAAGCTTACAAAGATATTTTTACCATTACTTTGGTTACTTGTAGATCAGTTGGTATTGGTGCTTATTTGGTCAGATTGGGTCAAAGAGCTATTCAAATTGAAGGTCAACCAATTATTTTGACTGGTGCTCCAGCTATCAACAAATTACTAGGTAGAGAAGTTTATTCCTCTAACTTACAATTAGGTGGTACTCAAATCATGTATAGAAATGGTGTTTCTCATTTGACTGCCTCTGATGATTTAGCTGGGGTTGAACAAATCATGAATTGGTTGTCTTATGTTCCAGCTAAACGTAATATGCCAGTTCCAATCTTGGAATCATTAGATTCATGGGATAGAGATGTTGAATTCACACCAAAACGTGATGAGCCGTATGATGTTAGATGGTTAATTGAAGGTCGTAAGACTGAAACTTCTTTTGAAAGTGGTTTATTTGATAAGGATTCCTTCCAAGAAACACTATCTGGTTGGGCCAAAGGTGTTGTTGTTGGTAGAGCCAGATTAGGTGGTATTCCATTTGGTGTTATTGGTGTTGAAACCAGAGCTGTTGAAAACTTAATTCCAGCTGACCCAGCTAACCCAGATTCTACTGAAGTTTTAATTCAAGAAGCTGGTCAAGTTTGGTATCCAAATTCTGCTTTCAAAACTGCACAAGCTATTAATGATTTCAACAATGGTGAACAATTACCACTAATGATTTTAGCAAACTGGAGAGGCTTCTCTGGTGGTCAACGTGATATGTACAATGAAGTTTTGAAATTTGGTTCATTTATTGTTGATGCTTTAGTTGATTTTAAACAACCAATTATTACATATATTCCACCAACAGGTGAATTGAGAGGTGGTTCATGGGTTGTTGTTGATCCAACTATCAATGCTGATATGATGGAAATGTATGCTGATGTTGAATCAAGAGCTGGTGTCTTAGAACCAGAAGGTATGGTTGGTATCAAGTATAGACGTGAAAAATTAATTGCAACAATGTCCAGATTAGATGAAACATATGCAAGTTTGAAAACACAATTACAAGACTCTTCATTATCAAGTGAACAACATCAAGAAATCAGTGCTAAATTATCTGCACGTGAGCGTGCTTTATTACCAATTTACCATCAAATATCTGTTCAATTTGCTGACTTACATGATAGATCTGGCCGTATGTTGGCTAAACATGCCATTAGTAAAGAATTGGAATTAGTAAACGCTCGTCGTTTTTTCTTCTGGCGTATTCGTCGTCGTTTGAATGAAGAATATTTGATCAAACGTATTGGAGAAGAGTTACAACATGCTAATAGAATTGAAAAAGTTGCAAGAATGAAATCATGGTTACCAGCTTCAATTGATCAAACTAATGATCAAGTTGTTGCCAACTGGATTGAAGAAAATCATGAACAATTGGATTCAGCTATTAAAGATTTGAAAAATGAAGCATTTGCACAAAATATTGCTCAATTAATTAGAACTAATCATGATACAGCTATTAGTGGGTTAGCTGAAGTTATTAGTTTACTTTCACCAGAAGACAAAGACAAATTATTGAAAAGTTTGAAATAACTTTAATGATTATTAGTGGGTAGTGATCTTATTTTTATTGAGACTTGTGTATTTTCTTTGTTATAATTTATGTTTTATAGTATTATTTTAATTATACATTGTAGACTTGAATATTGGTTGTACTGACTACTGATATGACAAAAGAATGCATGAATAGTAAAAACTTA
Organism: Starmera pachycereana; assembly: GCA_030570535.1. Lineage (NCBI taxonomy): Eukaryota > Fungi > Ascomycota > Saccharomycetes > Phaffomycetales > Phaffomycetaceae > Starmera > Starmera pachycereana. The sequence continues at coordinate 76,740 of JAJLVW010000022.1, forward strand.
TAACTACAGGAGTAGTAACAAGTTTTGAACTTGTATTAACACTAATTAATTAAGCAATCATGAACAACCATAAATGAAATACTGAATCGAATTAAAATAAATTAGAAGAAATCATGACTTCATTTAACACAAACAGGATCAACTCCACTAGCAATGTTACATTGATGCATCAATCTTCTTTCACCTGGTTTGAATTGACCTGTAACTGAATGCCAAACACCTCTGTTATGGAAAATAACCAAATCACCTGCATTCCAAGAATGAGTATAAACATTTTTTGGGGCAATTGCAGGTCTCATTAATCTGTGTAATTCTTTTCTTGCATCTTTCAATTCTAAAACTTCACCATTTGGTCTTTCTAGTTTCCAAACACAACATCCATGTGCTTGTAAATGATGTTTACCAGTAACTGGATTTGTCCAAACTAATGGTAATCTTTTAATTTTAGATTCTTCCCATTCTGGTAATTCAGCAAAATCCAATTCTTTATCTTCACTAACCATTGTAATACCATCTGAAGTAGCTTTAGCTGGTGAAATGAAAATGTATGGATGTGGTGCATAGACAACAGTGGTGTTTAAGGCTAATTCTTTGTCTTCATCTGATAATCTTTCAAAAGCTTCTCTACCAGATACGAAAGCAGTAGCACCTTGAGTAACTTCTAATTGATCCCCTGAACCATCACCATAATCAACAGTTTGAGTTTTCCCATTTGGAGGAACATGAATACCTAATAAAGTGGTAACAACTGGAGGGGATAAATCATATAATGCAGAATCTATATGCCATCTATAGAATCTGGTTATGTTTTTTTCATAAGCTTCTTCATCAGATAGGACATCTTTATGGAATGTAAAATGAGTAGGATGAGTTAAAGTAATTTCATCCATTCCATGATGACCAGCTTCCCAAGTACCTTGACCCAAAACTTGAACTTGAGGTTGAGATGGGATTGTAACACCATCTTTTTTCAAAACTGATTTATCATGTCTGAATTCTTTACCATGACCGTACTTCTTACCAGTTGTGTCAGTAGTTGGATCAAATTTTGCAGTTAATAACCATTGAGATTGTGGTGGTAATTCTGCTTGATTTGGAATAACGAGAACTGAATAAATGTGTAATGCATCATATAATTTCTTGAAATCTTCTTCTGATAATTCAGATGGATCTGTAACACCTTCTGGCAATATGATTTTAGCACCAAATGTGTGATCAAGAGGTTCAACTGTTAAAGTACTGTTTGTTGTGTGTGGCATTGTGAAATTGTGAGTGTTTGTAATAATAGTAGATAAGAGAAGCAAAAAAATGTAACTATGGATAACGACTTGTAGTAAATAATTTACTATTTGATATTTGCTTCACTTGTTTTTGCTTTAAATACAAACTGATCAACTTAAAGAAGAAATTGTGTGTTTAAATACTTTTTGTGAAGTCAGCCATTTTAATAGTGTTTAAACTTAAAACTTTATCAGCAGAGAGAAAGAAAAAAGTGTTCTGTGCCGCGGAGATGCCGCGGTCTGTCTGGAAGTTTCCGCGGTCTGCCAATTTTCAGCGGTGAATTTACTCGACGGGCTTGAAATTTGAATTAGCTTGCAAAAAAAAAAATCTTGATATGTATAGCCGTTGGATTTGCATAGTGATGTTAGTTACGGTTTTTATTGTTTACTATTTATGTAATTGAAGTGTTGTGACTTTAAGAATTGAAAATTTAATTAACATATTAGTTTGAAAAAGCATGGCACATACATATGTAAAAATGAAAATATTTTCAATACGTCTGGAATCTGGATAAAATTCTGGATTCTGTAAAAATTTTGTATCAATAATGTTTCAGGTAGATGATGGTTACAATTATGAAAACTGAAGTCAATATATATATATATAATATATAAACCATGTGCGAGCAGTGTAGAAGCCATCTGTAGCTTGACACTTCAACAGAAACAAACCATGTCTTTGGTATTAAAAAACACTAAAAGAAGAAACAACCAGTTTAAATCAAGACTTATATGGCAGCTTGGAAATCCACTATTGATAGCACTTTTTGCAGTGTTTGTATTTGTAATACTTTTCAAGCAGATGAAAGCCCATTTATACGATGAAATTGTTTTGCTGTCTAACCCATCATTTGAGAAATCGAACAATTCAAATAATGACAAAATAAAACTGGTTTCAATGAATATAACTAGTCATAATAACAACATCAATATTAATAACAGAAAAGTCACATATCAATTGAACGATCAAGTGAATAACAACAGTGAGCTTCTCAAATCTCTTATCAATTCTAATATTGAGTCAACAACCAATAGCATAAAGATGCTACAAACAAATATGAATGCCAATATAATAGAATTTATTAACATTGTTTCAAATGAGCACACCACAATCAGAAACAATAATCAAACAATGCTAAAAATTTTGAATGATTTAAATAACACGATTATGTCAAATTTAACTAAACAAGATTCAAATATTGAGAATTTTAAAACAAAACTGGGAAGTATTGTCACCGTTGGTAGTGCAGCTATAAATGCAAATGATCTTAACTTGAGTTATTTATTCATTCAAGATCTTTTCCAATCAAGTTTAAATAAAATCCAAGTGAATAATGTTGATGAGTTCCCACAAGATCAATTTTTGAAAGAATTGAATGAAATATTTAATCATTCAACGTCAAATATCAGTAAGTTTGATTCCAACATTAAGCTTGAAAGTTTCAATAATAGTGATTACTCTTTCAAAATAACACCCGTTGTATCAAATCAAACCACTAATGACCTAAGATCAAATTCATCAAATGTGTCGATATACTCAACATCAACAAAGTTCAAATCAAATTCAAACAAATTGATCACAGCACTTGGAATAATACTAGTCATTCTTTACATAATAATCATGATATATCAATGGTTCAGATTTAGATATGAATGTTCAATTTCAACAGAATATCTAATTGACTCTGAAAAACAAATGGAAATTGATTATATTGAATTGGTTGCTAGAAATAAAGACCCAATTGTTTCAAAAATCTCAAATTATCAAGCAAAATGGTTTGGTTCCATCAATTATGATAAGTTGTTTTGGGTGAATTCATATTTGATTGGTCAGAATTCAGGTTTGAAATCTTTGATATGCGTGGTTTTGACAGTTGTATTGATGATGATCACAGTGTGTAACTTAAATGGTGATGCTCAAGGCATTGATAACTCACTAATCAATGATAATGGAAGTCATGATTATAATTTCGTGACATGGTACTCACTAACAAATAGTGATGATGCTTATAACGATTCTGGGAATAGAGCTAGTATTGATTTGGATGATATCATCAGTGGAAAACTAACAGAATTCAACAGCAACATGACATCCATTATATCATATCTAAATGACCAGCTGAACAATAAATTTGAAGAGTATAACTTAACTTCATTTGTCCCAAAAAACATGGTAAGTTTCACAAATGTGTCAATTCCTTCAATACATCCTGTGTCTTACCAACCAGACACAATCGATAAACAGCTAAGTCAAATTTCACTCAAATCCGAAGTATCTTTCACTAAGGATGAAATCAATTTGTACTCAATCTTCACTAAATCTATTGACACAATCACCACCCAAATCTTGAATGTTTGCAAAATAATTGTTATTGTACTGAGCACGTTGGTTCTTCTGTTAATTCTTTTTGGTTTGATTTACTGTTTGTTCATTTAATAAAATCATTATAAATTGCTCATTGATTCAATTCTCTTCTAATGTAGATTTTAACTCCTAATTCTTATTTCTAGTTATATAACTTTTAAATTTTTAAATCTTTTTGCATGCTATAAAACTAAAAAATAAAATAAATTTAAACAAAATAAAAATTTGCCCAATGAAAAAATTTTTTTGCACAAAAGTTGATTTTTTTTTTTTTTGAAAAATTGGCGATTTTGAAAATAGAAATTGTTGAAACCATCAATTTTGAAGTTTGAATTGGTTGAATTGGATTTTTCTATTTCACATTAACAACAGTTTGTGAATTTTGTACTTAAACAGGAAAAACTTATTAATTTTGCCAATCTCAAAGATTTTTCAAGGCAAATATACAAAGTGCTGTCAATTTATCAAGAATATTTTGATTATTTAGTGGTACAAAACAGTTTTGATTTCATGGTGATAATATAACAACCAAGCATCAAGCCCTTTAATTTTATTACATCATAATATAACAACATCAATAACAAATTACTGAAATAACTCAACACTGTGAAATATATACAAGAAAATGGCACATAGGAAACTTCAACAGGAAATAGATCGAGTTTTCAAGAAAATTAATGAAGGTTTGGAGATCTTTGATACTTTCCACTCTCGTCATGAGAATGCAGGAAATTCATCGCAGAAAGACAAACTTGAAGGTGATTTGAAAAGAGAAATCAAAAAGTTACAAAAATTAAGAGAACAAATCAAAGTTTGGCAAACTCAGAATGAAGTCAAAGATAAAGATAAGTTATTAGAATATAGACGGCTTGTGGAAGTTGCGATGGAGAAATACAAAGTGGTGGAAAAAGGATCTAAAGTCAAAGCTTATTCCAACATGAGTTTAAAGCAAGGTGTTGATCTAGATCCAGAAGAACAGGAAAAGCAAGATACGATAAATTTTATCCAGGAGTCTATTGATGATTTGGAAAGACAGTATCAAGGAATTGAAGTTGAACTAGAGAAACTTCAGTCGAAGAAATCTAAGAAAGCTTCTAATGATTCCAAAAAAGCAGAATTGAAAGAATTTCAAGAGAAATACAGATGGCATCAACAGAACTTGGAACTTGCTTTGAGATTGTTGGAGAATGATGAATTGCAGACAAGTGATATTAATGAAATCAAAGAAGATTTAACTTACTTCTTGCAGAGTAATAGAGATGCAAATTTCATTGAAAATGAGTATATCTATGAATCTTTGGATTTAGATTCCAATGAAATTTTAACACATGAAGTGGTAACATCTTTTAACGGTGTTAATGAGAAACATGAAGAAAAAGAAGAACCAACCACTCCAGCAAAAGATCCTATAATACCAACCAAAAAAGGCAGCTCCATTTCTGGATCTATACCAACTTCAAACTCAGTTACAGCAGCAACTGCTACTACTACAAGTAGTACTAGTAATGGTGCCAACACTAAAGCCAGTATATCCACTACAAAGGCTAAAAAGACAATTTCCAATTTAATCCCAACTACTGAATACTCGAAAGCAGTATCTTCAATTCTTACACCTCTTCAACCAATAAATGAAACTTTGAAACCAGCTGTCACGCCAGCTAAACAGCCAGAAATTAAATGGTCAGCATTAGCAGCTTCTGCCTTGTCGTCACCTCCGCCAGCTTCCGCTCAACCAGCAGTGTCTAATAGTGTTAGTACAAGTGCAACTGCCACTGCTGTTTCATCAGTTCCTCAATCTACAACTACCACTCCATTGGTTTCAGCCCCTGTTGCTCTTAATAAAACGTCAGGATCAGTTAGCCCCTCTGATAAAGGTATGGATACTGAGATTGGTGATGTTAGTGGAGTACTCAGCAATAATAATAATAATAATAATAATAATAATAATAATAATAATAATAATAATAATAATACTGGACTAACCAGCTCATCAACTAATTCTGTTAACAGTATAAATGAATTAGGATATCAACAGGACTCAGAATTGATTAAATTACCACCTGGTATTCAAGATCTAGTTTCATCATTCATGTCTTGTAGAAGAAATCAAGAAGTTAACAATGAAATTAATAGTGTTTTCAAGTTATTGGATACACCAAGAGATCATCTAATAACCAGACTGATAAGACCTCCACCTTCATTGGAATCTTTAAGGGTTTCAAATATTTGGAATATGACAAGATTACAGGTTTTAGATAAGCCAGATATTTTAAAAGAAATTGATAATGGGACATTATTTTACGCATTCTATTTCAGTTTAACACCATATGAAAATCATTTAGTTGAACAAGAATTAATTAAAAGACAATGGAGAAGTGATTTGAAAAAAGCCAGTTGGTTTCAAAGAATCAATCAGCCAATTAAACAAGGAATCAATTTTGAAATAAGTAATTTCAAAAAATTTGATGCAGTTAATTGGAATTTAATTGATTTGATGAATTTTCAATTGGATTATGATAAATTAACCCCATTACAATGAGTGTTATTGTCGTTTACTGTTTTATGTTTTTAATTTTTGTTGAAGATTACTAAGAGTATATTATAATTGAATATTACTTATATTAATTATCAGAAAAAAAAGTAGACTATTAATTATTAGTTGTTTTCGTTAATTTCAATTTGATGAGTTTCATTATGGTCATTATTTTCCCTCATTTGACTATTAGTTGAAGGAATTCTATTATTTCTGTTAGATTTATTACGATTTAGATGAACTCTTTTTCTAACTCTTATCCAAAATCTAGTTCTAACAAACGAACCAAACTTATAAATCCCTTTCCAATTCTTAGATTTAAAATTCCAACTATATGACCATCCTTGATCATCAATATCATTAATTGTCATTAAAACATACCATTTTGTCCATTTCCATCTCCAAACCAAGTTATCAATTGGATAAGATTTTAAATTAGTTATTGGTTTCCCAAATATGGTTGTAAAAGAAGGTGGATCAATAGGTTGTATTAATGATTTTTTGGAGAAAAAAGGTATACCAAACATTGTTAAACCACGTTCATTTTCAATAATTATATCAAAAAAATCAGATGAATCTTCAGAAAGAATTTTTTGAATTGGGATGAAAAATTCATTTAAGGTGAAATGATTTTTCAATAAAGTTGATGAATTATAAGTTTTAATAATTAATTGATCTAAAGGTTCATGATGATGAGGCTGAAGATGTACATGTTCCAAATCTGGAGGTTGACTTAAGATTATTATTGATGATGAAGAGGTAGTTGTTGAAGATGTGCCTGTTGTAAGAAGCTCTATCATCGACGGCTTGATTGATAAATTGTTTGTTTGATGAGTGATTTATATAATATTGTTAATTTTTAGTTCATATAATTTCACCGCTCTTATAATCTCAAAATTGTCACCAAATTTTCAATTATTTTTTTTTTTTTTTTTTTTTGGGGGCTCTATTTATTATAATCAAGATTTCTTAGAATTAAATTCAAATTGCGAGTTATTCAAAAATTGGAAATTTTACAAATCTCAAATATTCTTTGAAGATATATAATTACCCTTTCAATTTTTTTGAAAATTAAATTCAATTTTAAATTCAAGCTTCTAGATTATCATAAGTTGTAACTAATTAATTTTCAAAACTGGCACAAAAATTACTCGCAAATTTTCTAAATTCGACTTAATCTGCAAGTTCCGTAAATATCCATGCTAGAGAAAATCGGAAATGGTCGGGTAATTTTGATTGATATATTAATGAGCATTAATGAATTATAATCAACTTTCAATTGAGTATTGCACCATTTTGAATATGTAATTCATACTCAAACGAGATATGTAAAGTTAAAACCATTAATATCTCCACCTGCATAAATCCCATTTAGAGTTACATAGTTAACTCATCCATTTTGGGCTTTTTTTACTCTTTTCAGCCATCGACTTTTTTTCAATCGTCAGGAATTGAAAAATTAAAATCTTTAGCAAAAAAAGTCATTTAGAAATTTTGGAAATTGAAATTCTTAAATTAATTTGTACTTTATTTTCAAATAATTGTTGATAAAGAAAGGTTGAGAACTTGAGAAGGAAACTCCCTGTCTTTTCATCTCTTCTACTATTGCTGATATCACCACTTTTTGTGAGACCAACTCCAATAAGCTCAGATAAAATTCAAAGTCAACGAACGTTTTCCTCCACAGGGTATTTTATTTTCATACTTACACACTCTCCAACTGCATATCAATATGAACGACTTACAAGGAATTCCACCTTTTGCAAGCCATTTTGAGCAGAAACTGAAAAACGAGTTTATAACAACCGATTTAAACTCAGTTCCATTGGCCACTAATCAAGCCGGATCCACATCAGACATTTCAACCAGCAACAACAATAGTATGAATCATATGACAAGCATCAATAACAACATCTTCAACGACACATTATCACCTTTTTTTGCTCCATATGGCATTGATGTCTCTCATTTCCCTTTAACAAATCCTCCTATTTTTGAAAGTGCATTGATGATGAATAACCAAGGACAACCAAGAAGACGTATTTCCATTTCAAATGGCCAAATCGGTCAAATTACTACACATGCTTTGGACAATGATGATCTTTACGATATTCAACCTCCTCCTTTACCAAAACCGCATGCTCAAGACGATCTTAATATAATAAACCAGCAACTGCTGTTGCAACAACAGCAAGTTCTTATGCAACAACCAAATCATCAACATCAACATCAACAGCAGCAGCAGCAGCAACAACAACAACAACAACAACAACAACAACAACCAGTACCTCAACAACAGCATCAAATGCTGATACAAGCTCAACAACAAGCTTTCCCAGACTTCAACCAACTGCATTTACAACAACAACAACAACAACAACAATTATTAAGTCCTGGAGCCCCACAAGTTCACGAACAACAACCACAGCAAATACCTCTTCAACAAATCCAACAACACCCACTTCCACAAAGTTCAGGAATCCCATCTCATAAATTACTCTATAACAATGAAGTTATTTTTAATCCTGATGCTGGTCCAATTCCAGGAACTGCTGCATGGAAAAAGGCAAGGTTGTTGGAACGTAATAGAATTGCAGCATCTAAATGTAGACAAAGGAAAAAAGCAGCTCAACTACAATTAAAAGAAGATGTTGAGAAATATAGAGAAGTTTTAAAAAATTTGGATTCAAAATTAGAAACATTTGAGAAATTCTATTCTGATTTTAGTAAACTTGTTACTTCCAATCAAATAATTGCAAATGATCCTGAAATTTCAACTAAATTAAATAATTATTTATTGAATTTGGCTGGATGTTTAAGATCAGAAAATGAAAAAAAATTTGTGCTGAATTTGAAAAAAGAAGAGGAACAAAGTGATTTGGAGGATTGATTGATTCATTATTAACTTTCATCAACTTTTATTTGTTTTTTTTTTTTTTCTTTCCATTCCTTTAAATTTAAATTTATTCCTATCATGTGAAATAGGTTAAATATCTAATCATTTCAATTCCAATCAATATTTAACCATGCGATTTGTTCTTTTTACAAAACCAATATTTATTAATTCCAGTACTTTCAAATAGTTGTTTTTTTTTTGTTTTATTAACCATTCTAACTTGTTTTATAGATTTTTAGATTTAATAAATATCCACAATTCAAAAAAAAAAAAAAAATTTGAACAATTCAATCAGTTTTATTTTGAATCAAAAACAGAGCGGCTTATTCTCTTTTTGACTAAAATCACTCAATGATTACAGATATTGAACTTGCTTTGGTGTGTGGAGCTTTATCATCATTGTTTTCTTTGTTATCCGAGTTTCTATGAAATGTGCCAAAACTAACAACAACTAGGCAATTTCTTTAATCAAACTCAAGAATCAAGTGGACAAGTCTCTTACAATTACAAGTCCGCTCAATTGTTCAATAAATTATGTACTTTTAATACTAACTCCCTTTTCATAGAGTTTTTAGAAAGATTGAAAGTTAGGTTGAATGTAACCACCAATAGTATTTATGGTGGCAAATTGCATGATATTGATATTGAACAAAATGATGGAGATACATTTCCTAAATCGCAGAAAACGGTAAAGAAGTTTAAAAGTAATGAGTACCTGATCAGTGGGAATGTCTTGAATACTGACATAGAAAGCATTCATCTTGATGATTGGAATGAAAGCTTGGATATTTTGACTAAAGATTTGGTAACAGATCTGACACTTGATGATAAGCAACATTTTATCCAATTGGATGGAAATTTGAATGATCTTGATGTGGTTGTTAATAGAAATGTCAATATTTGCAGTTCAAGTATTGAGATTGATGTAAGGAATAATAATCATCTAACTATTGAAGACGATTTCAAAGCTACAAATAATTCGGATGAAAATACTAGTTTTAATAATACTATCAAAACTAATGATGATTTTCCAAAAAATGAATTTACAGCAGATACAGATATTGATAGTGAGCCAGAACCCGATGATAATGATGAAGATGATGATAAAAATAAAGAGAAAGAGAAAAAGAACGTTAAATCAGATCAAATATGTAAAGATCAGATTCCTGAAAAACTTGAAAAGTTAAAATCAGTTCTAGTTGATAACCCAGTAGGGAAGAAACAAGAGTTAGTAGAGAAACTCAATAATAAATCTGATTCTAAAAAAATTGATATGGTTGAAATCTTCAATCATGAGGTTACAGATATAATTCAAGCTCAGCCTTCAAGTTTCAAGAATATTAGACAATGTAATGAAAATTATTATCTTGAACCAAAATTGATTCAAAATTGGGAAAGGCAAATTAAAACAATTGGATTTAAATTTAATGAGTTTACAAAACCAGTCAAACTTAATCAACTTTTTAAAACTTTTGAAATGATCATCAAAAGTTTGAACTCAAAATCTGATGAATATGTCACACCATTTGTTAATCAGCTATACAACACAGTAAAGAAACTTGAACATGAAGACTTAATTGAAAATTTGATATTCTTAACTCTAAAACTAATTTTTTCCAAACCTTTGACAAGCAACTATAACATTGATTTTAAGCTTGATGCAATAGTTGAATTGATTATACGAATTGACAGGAAAAATAAAAATTTCAAGATTTTGGTTCATCGGTTTTCTTACATTTTAATTGTTTTAATAGATACTTTCATTATCATTGAAGAAAAAAATTCTGGGAAAGCTTATATCTCCTATTATAAAAATCTATCAGAAACTTTGATTAAAACATTACCAGTATCACATCGTTTCAAATCACAAATTAAAATGTTTGCTCGAAGAAAGGAATTGAATGTTGTAAGTTTTAGAAGATGGATTGAAATATTGATTAATTTAATTGATTTAAATCATCATGAGCTAATAAGTTGTCATATTTTAATTCAATCGTGTTTACTAATTTTGAATGATGGGAAATTGAATAAGTTATTTAGATCAAAAAATTTCAAAATAATTGATAAATTGTTTACAATTTAATACAAATATTAATTTTTTGAAGTGGAATATCATAATGATTCGTAACTAAATAAATAGAAGGGAAAAAATCTTGTTTTATTTGGAAAAGCTAACAATGAAAAAAAAGTTGATTGAAAAACAAACATAGTGGAATAAACACAAATCAACAAAAGAACTGAAAACAAAACAATGAACAAAAATAAAAATAAAAATAAAAATAAAACTAGTTATACAATTCAATCAAATTATGCAATTTCAACAAATAAAAAACAAGATTCTTAGTTCTTCAAATGACGAATTGGATCAAACCATTCATGTTCCATGGCTTCTTTTGCTGTCAATCTTTCTTCATGATCATATCGTAGTAATTTATCAATAAAATCAATGAAATCAGGACTAACAAAACTTTTATTTGTTTGATTAATGAATCTTTCCCATGGTCTTCTTGTATACTGGCCTAGATCTTCATATTCTGGACCTAATTCAATATTATATTTCTTCAAATATGCAAATAATTCATCTGTACCTAAAACTCTTACAATTTGAACCAATTGATCAGTATTTGATTTCCCATGGAAAAATGGTTCTCTTTTAAAAATCATTGATGCTAACATTGCACCATATGACCATAAGTCCAATGAATAATTATAGTATCTGTAATCAACTAATAATTCCGGTCCTTTAAAATATCTTGATGCAACTCTAACGTTTAATTCAGTATTTGGATGATAAAATTCAGCTAACCCCCAATCAATCAATCTTAATTCTTTTTTAGCATGATCGATCATCACATTATGAGGTTTAACGTCTCTATGCATTATACCTCTAGAATGAGCAAAATCCAAAGCAACTAATAAATCATACATATAAAATTTGATTTCTAAGTCAGTTAATTTTGGATATAATTCTCTAAAATCTAGATTATTAATATGTTCAAATATTAAAGCTGGTGTTTTAGAGATTGGATCTCTAACAACATCTAGCAAGGCAACAATAAAAGGCCCATTATTTAGATTTTGTAAAATCTTTACTTCTCTTTTAATTTTCTTTCTTTTAACAGGTTTTAAAACTTTAATAACAACTGTTGATTTTTCAGCTAAAGAAACACCTTGGAAAACTTCAGAATATTTCCCTCTTCCTAGCTTCTTCACTATTTCATAGTTTTGCTGTTCATGCCACATGATGTTAATGTTGTCGTAGTCCCAATATTCCTGTGGTCTTTGTGCATTAGCGTCAGCATACACTTTTGATATGGAAACAATAGTTGGAGCCATTGATGGTTGTAAACAAGTGAGAATGTGGATCTTGATTGAAAAAAAAAAAAAAAAAAATGGTTTAAGTCAGATTTTTGTTTTTGCTGGTATGTTTCACAGCAGATCTTTTGTTGCAGTGACGTTGTCTCTGAATAATTTTTGAAATTTTAAAATTGAAATAATTAAAGGAACATTTCAACGCTTCAAGAAATCTTTGAATTTTTTTTGTTTTTTTCTTGTGTTGGGATGCAAGTGATCTGTGTCATCTGTGTCAACTTTTGATTATTGTGAAGTTCGTGTTTTTAGTGAATTGATTCAGATAGTTGACAGGTGATTGAAGTGGCTACAAACTTGCACTCGTTAGTTTATATATATATATATAAAAAAATCTTTTTATTCTGTGTTTTAAGAGCTTATTTGGGTTAAAAAAGGGGAACACTGTTTTAGAATTTCAATAAAGACAATTATTGGGGAAGGAACCCGACTACAGTTTACGCAAACTGCTAACTAGGTCTGAGTGTTTGTTCTGATCCTCAGTAGCCAATGCTAGAGACTCAGTGGATCTCAACTCAAAAACAATGTCTCTGGTTTTACCAAAATACACTTCTTGTAGCATGTTTCTCAATTTGGACTCAACGTCTTCCACGATAGCACCAATATTGGCAATATGAGAATGTTCATCCATAACTGCAAGTTCTTTCTCTGTTTGCCTGATCAAGTTACCAGATAATTTCAACTCTTGTTTTTTGTTCAAGTGTAAAATAATGGTGGAAGTGATTTTATAGACAGCAGTTTTCTTAGATTTGTTATTCAACACTTCTAGAACATGAATACTATCCCACATTGAGCTCTCAGTCTCTGCTCCTTTCTTTAATAATATCACACCAGCAAAATTTTCCTCATTGGTTTCATCTTCTTCATCTTCTTGATCCCACAAATAAACACTGGAAATACCACCTCCGTAATACAAATCTCTGTAAATATCAAAGGAGTTATTCGCATTGATCTCCAAAAGACGCAATCTCTCAGAAGGATAAGGACTCTCTTGATCATCCTCCAATTCAGGATAAAACTTGTTTGACCATGGAGATCTATAAGAATCGTAATCTCTGTTATAATCACAATTCAAATAACGTTTCCCGTTTGTTGGATCTTCGGAGACTGTGAGTGGCACATCCACCAAGGACAATAAATCTTCTGCGATATCAGGCTGTAGCTTCAGCACATTGTCCAAGTGTTTTTTAAGTGAATTTGGGTCCAATCTTCTCAAGAGATCGAGTGCTGCTTCCAATGCTTCGTCTGACTATTCATTATGTTAGTAGTTCATTCCTACCAATTGACTCTTCTATTGGCACAACGCACCATTCTGCTCCCGGTCGGCTCTGTTTCAAGTAAGTAGTTGAAATTTGAAAATATGATGATTTTTGAAAGGAGAAAACAACATCAAAATCAAATTATCTTCAAATTTAAACGATAAACAACAACTTGCTGCTAGATTTGTTACTCAAAATGTCTACTTTTCTCTCGCTTGCTGGCTCATATATGCCAAAACTGCCAGGTATCTTGCCCAAATGGCTGCTTTTTATCTCAATTGTCTCTGCTTTCAATTCAGTTCAAACTTATTTCTCTGGTTTGGAATTAACCAGAAGAGTTTATGAAAATAAACCTGCTGAAACAACTGCTTTGTCTGCAAGAACATTTGGTACTTGGACTTTTGTCTCTGCTGTTATTAGATTCTACGGTGCTTATTACTTAAATGTTCCTCAAGTTTATCAAATCACTTTAGCTTCTTATTTGATTGCATTTGTTCATTTCAATTTAGAATGGTTGGTTTATAGAACTGCTAAATTTGGTAAAGGTTTATTGGGTCCTTTGGTTGTTGCCACATCTACCATTGTGTGGATGATCACTCAAAAGGAATACTACACCAGTTTGTAAGATAATTGAAACACATACAAAAAAAAAAGTGCATATATTACGATTTAAATTAAAATATGATGAAAACTGACTATCATTGGTGTAGAACAATACAAAACAATTTCTTTCCATGCTTAATTGTGTTTTGTTGGATCTTGACGTTTCAAAACTTCAACGGCAGGACCTAACAATCTTTGGAATCCTCTTTTATCCAAAGTCACAACTTGAATATCAGTAGTTGCAATAACAGAAGCTTGTCTTGGTAAATCATTTAGTAAGGCAACTTCACCAAAATAATCACCTCTTTTTAAATGACTAACAACACCTTCAGAATCTTTGATAACGTCTGCTTCACCTTTTTCAATCAAATAAAAATTCTCTCCAACTTCACCTTCTTTAATAATAACATCGCCTGGTTTATAAGCTTCACGATCCAGTGCATCTGCCAATTTAGAACGTTGAAATAATGATAAATTACTTAAAACTGGGACTTCTTTTAAGAAACTTTCATATAACTGTCTCTTTTTAGAAGTTTTAGCTAGTAATATACGTCTAAATGTCAAACGATCCAAAGCCCATAAAACTAAATCAGTTTCTGCAACTGCTGTAGCAGCTCTTGGTGAGTTATACATTAATGCTAATTCACCAAAACTTGAACCTGGACCTGAACTATTAACTTTATCTCCATTAACATAAAAATTAACAGAACCTTTTTCAACAATATAGAAATAATCACCCTCATCTCCTTGTGTTATAACTTTAGTGTATTTTGGTAATTTTACTTCTTTCAAAGCATCAATAACTGTTTTCAAAGAATCTTCATCTAATGAACTGAATAGAAAATTTTTAATGACTGATTCACTTAGTCTATTTAATTGTTCAATAGTCTTTGGGATCACTGGAGGTTTCCAATCATCTTTTATACCATTTGGATTTAAGGTTTCTGCACTAACAGAGATACGTCTATTAATATTGAAACTTGATGGTATGTTATTATTGTGGTTGCTATTTGCGTTATGACTGTTATTATTATTGTTGTTGTTGTTATTATGATGAGGGTTGCTGTTGTTGTTACTATGTGATGTATTGTTATTGAAGCTTGGTAGTGATTGGACAGTGGAAGTTCTTCTTGGGTTAGAAGCAAAAGGATCAATAGCATCATTGATTGCTGATTTAATTTCTTCGCCAACTTCAAAGTTTGATTTGAATAAACCAGTTAAACTAGAAGAGCTTAATCCTGGTGCATTTGGATCAATATCAATTTCATCCTTTGCATGAGGATCGTTATCAGCAAATGGAGTCTTGAATTGAGGGCCTTGGGAGTGTGAAATTTCTTCAGTAGATGCCAATTCAGGAAACAAGTTCAATCCAGCAGCTTTGGCTCTTGCCTCTTGTGTGTATAGATTCTTACGCTGTTCTTGCAGCCTGTTGTTAAAGTAGTTGAAACAGAATTGCAAGATATCCTTTGGGTTTTCACGCTGAACCTCTTTATTAAGGACGTTAAGCTCGTTGAGGTACTCCTTAGGCAAAGACATGGCTAGGAAAACAGTAATTAAAAAGCTGCTTTAGTGTTTTTGTTTGTTGCAAAGCAATTGTGTGATTTGCAAAAGTCAATTGGCAGTTTGCAATGCTGTAATTGTTGTTTCTTGCTTGTTGAATACTGAATATATGGAGCTAAATTTCAGTTGCAATTTCACTTTTGAATTTCATTGCCATTTTTCCTTAAGGAAAAAGCTACCTAAAGAGGAAATAAAAACGTTCAATCATCACCATTAAAACATTAAAACTACTTTCAAGTTTCTACAGCTAGTTACAATAATAAAATAATCCTTGTTACCCCAATAATATACAGTCTCATTAATCAATGATCATTTTACACTATCAATTGGTTTTTGAAAAGCTCCTGGTTTTCTTAATCCAAATGTCATTATTGCTTTCTTAATTGGTTTTCTCTGTTCACTTTGATTCTCATCTTTAATGAAAGATGGCTTTTTAAGTAGTTTATCGTCCTCTGTTGTGGTGTTTCTAGCTACATTTGTTGCTGTATTATCTGGTTGTGTTTCTGGTATACTAGTTGTGCTTTGTACTGTTGTGATGGTGTTATTTATTGAATTGGCAGTTGTAGTAGTTTCTGGTGTGTGTGCAGTTATGGCTGTGGGTGTTGTGGTAGTAGTAGTACTATCTATGGTTGAAGATTGTAGAAGTGTTTTATCTTCAACAACAATTGGTTTAACATCTTTCTTCTCAACAGTTTTCAAGTTTCTATTCAAAGGAATCAGTGGAATTTGCATCATTTTAAATTTCTTTGGTTCTTTGATAATCTTAATATCATCATTGGCGGCTCTTTTCTTGTTTTCTTGATCATTGTTTGAATTAATCAAAGAAATAGTTTCAGTTGATTTGCAATTTTTACTTGAATCTGTATTAATTTGAAATGTTGAAATTGAACCTTTTGGTAATCCTGGTAAATCTGCTTCTGATAATGAAGGAGATAAACCTCTATTTGTCTGAGCAATATTACTGCCAGTTTTTGTGGCCACCGGAGTTGTTGAACGACTTGCATTGTTACTATTATTACTAATTGTATTTCTTGATGCATTTACATTAGCATTATTATTATTATTACTATTAGAATCATTATTCATTGCAACATTAACCAATTGAGAAACAATGTTATTCAATGAGTTCAAATCAACATTTTCAACGTCTAATTTACCAATTGTTTGGTTAATAACAGCAGTTAATTCATCAACATTAACATTTCTAATAATTCTTCTAATTTTTCTTTTTTCGAATTCAGATTCAATCCATTCATTTTTAGCATCTGATGATTCTTCGCCAAATAATTGAAGTGCTCTTTTTTTCAATCTTGCTCTTAAATCATTATTTTGATTCTTAATTTTATTTGCTTCTCTCCATCTTTTTTTACGCTCACGATTCTCTAATTTAATTCTTGAATAACGATCAGCAACAGATTCATTGAATTGAGTCGATCTTTTATTGATTTTAGTTGATTTTGATTCTGGCTTTGATTGAGAATTCTCATCTTTTAGTTTTGAATTATTTGAAGAAGTTGAAGATGACAAATTTGTTGAACTTAAAACATTATTAATTGCATTCGTTATAACTGATAAAATATTATTTGGTAAATTTGGAAATAAGTTTGTGACGTTTTTTAGAATGATCGAAGCAATTGATGAATTACTTGATTCTTCATTATTTTTATTGTTTTTATTATTCAAAATGATGGTATTTTCAGTTGAGCCACCTAAAGCAGGATCAATATCAATTTTTTTGAAATCTTTCTTAAACATTTGACCGGCTATTAATAAAGCATTTTCAATTGAATTCTGTCTTAAATTCGATTTTGAGCTTGAATTTGGAGAATTTGATCTAAAAGTATGTATACTTGAATTATTTGAGAATTGAATTCCAGTTCCAACAGGTTGTAAAGGAGGTTTTTCTTGTATGATTGATGGTGTGGAGATTTTATCATTTAATGATTTTGTGGACGGTTGTAAATTTTTATGTTGGTTATTAATTAATGAAGATTGTTGAGCTGGAACCAATTGTTTTGATTTATTGTTCATATTTGATCTACTCAAAGCCAAAGTTTCTGCAATAGACAATTTCTTTTCTTTGGAGTTAGCTAAATCTAATGATTTATCTTTTGTAAGAAGTAATAGAGGCAATCTCTTTTTGAATCCTTCATTAGGTAGATTCAATTCATTTGATTTTTGGATTGGTCGAAAACTCAAGTGATTCTGTTGGTTTTGTGATTGCAATTGTTGTTGTTGTTGTTGCTGCTGCTTCTTTTGTTGGTGTTGTGCGTTGTAAGCAGCACTTCCAGGAAAAGTACTTGGTAGAGTTGTTAAAGGAACCACAGGTTTGGTCTCTTTCTTCTTTCTAGTAGTTTGTTTTTTTGGAGCTTTTGCTTTCTTTTCCTTTGGTTGTTTCTTATTAGTTTTCTTATTCGTAACAATTAAATTATCATTTGATTTCCATAAATGATTTAACAGAGCTGGATCATATTGATTGAGATTATTATGGTTGTTAGTATTGAAAGATTGCAATAAATCATTTGGATTTTCAACAGCCATAGCCAATGCATTTTGTAAAATAGCATTCATGTCAATATCATTATCATCTTGTTGTTGAGATGGTTGTTCATCGTCATCATAAACAACACTTTGAACTAATTCGGCTAAAGCATCTTCATAAGGATTGACATTTTGTTCTTGATGTTGGCTGATTTGTTGATGTTGTTCTTGTAACGTTACTTGAGACTGGAGTTGTGAATTTTTCTCAGCATTCAAAACATCCATGATTTGTTTCTGAAGTTCTTTTTCATAATCATTTTCAACACCTTGTTCTTGTTGAGGTTGTTGATCTGTGGATTCATTAAAAGCGTTCAATATCTGTCTTTGAAGTTCTTGTTCATAATCATCATCATTGTTTTTGTTGTTATTTTTGTTCTCGTTAGTGTCATTAGAAGTAATATTATTGGTCGAGTTATCATTAATTGGAGTTTGAATGTTTGGTTTCGAGTGACATAATTCATTATTTTCAGTAGTATTCCAGTTCGTATTTGAGTTGAAAGCTTTAAAAATATGATTTTGCAAATCAGCATCAAAATCTGGTTCGGCATTAGCATTATCCTTAAGGTTATTTTGAACGTTTTGAATATCGACATTTTCATCACTTGAAGAATCTTTTTCACCTGAGTGACCCAAAACATCCATAATTTGACGTTGTAGATCCTGTTCGTACTCAGTCTGTTCTTGATTTAAATGTGAATCTCTCGTTATGTGGGATTCAATATCAATGTTACGATTGAGAACATCATTATCTTGTTGTTGTTGATGTTGTTGCATTTGTTGTTTCAATTCTTCCTCTAATTGTCTTTCAATTTCTTTAGCAAAGTCATCATCATCATCAACACTAGCATGAACGTCAACAACTTCACTATCGTTATTATTATTGTTGTTATTGTTATTGTTATTGTTAGTGTTATTGTTAGTGTTAGTGTTATTGTTTTGATTTTGATTTTGATCGAATTCTATATTTTTAACAACTTGTTGCACAAGATCGTCTGTGTTTGTAACTGACTCTTCAATTGAGTGAGCATTGACCTCGTCTATGTGGTGGTGGTTGTCGTTATCAGTGTCATCAATGTTGTTCCCATCCTGAGCTTCCTGTTGCAGCTCCAAATTATTCATGGCCTGTTGCACGAGCGACGCAATGTCGTCGTTATTGATCAAGTTCATGTCCGACATGGCACTATGATCTGTTCCTAATTGCTAGCTGATGGTGTCTTCGTTGTGTCTCTTGAAGCTATGTGTCAACCGATAAGCAGCAGATGTAAACAAAGCAATGTTCAGGTGTACTTTGTGTGACTGTTTATTTAATATTCAGTTATTTCCTATTTTCACTTTTCAATTTCTGCTCTTGAAAGTTTTTCAAAAAATTTGGTTTGAAGATGGTGTCCGGGTGAATGGGAACTTGAATCTGATTGGACGATTGATAATAACAAAATTATGTAACTCATTACTAAACATGCTGAATATTTTATTATTAACACCTTATATAATACTTTTGCTGAATATTAGTAAGCAATGAATCCACTAAATTCGGAAATTTCCGCAATTGAATCAACGTAAATAGCTATGGTCTAAAACTCGCTTTTTATACGAAGCTTCTTATCTAATGGCTAGCGATAATTAATTCATTTGTTTACATACAGAGAAAATTAATCAATCTCAAATTTATAGATTATTTAAGGCTTCAATTCCCTTTCACGGCTTGCATCTGAACTCAAAAAAAAACAACACAACATAAAAGACGAGAGAGGGTGCATCCATGATCGTCTCCAGTAAAATCAAAATTATCCAGATTTGTTGCGCCATAATATGGTGTTTATTTGCTGCTGGACCCATCTTTGGTTTTGCAGCTTTAAAACCAATCCTGATAGACCAAGGTGTCTATCATGATTTTTGTGACGCATCCACCTCCGAATCAAGAAGGTTCAGCGTTGCTTCTAGTGCATCTATTGAAGTTTGTGATGCGCAGGATTTGAAATTGAATAAAATGTTCACCATTGCAGCTGTTGCAACAAATGTTAATGCTCTTGTCGTTGGTTCTATTTTGGATAACTACGGACCAAGAGTTTGTGGTTTGATTGGTGCATTTTTGATTGCTCTTGGTGCCTTGTCAATTGGTAATTCTATGCCATTCTTATCATCTTTCTTCGATATTTATCTTGGTGGTTATGTCTTGTTGGCCTTAGGAGGTCCTTTTGTTTTTATCTCTTCATTCCAATTAGCCAACAGCTTTCCAAAATCAAGTGGTATGGTTTTAGCTTTACTTACAGGTGCTTTTGATACAAGCTCTGCTGTTTTCTTGTTATATAGAATCATTTATCAAAATATGAAGAAAATCAGCTTACATTCCTTTTTCACTACTTATATGATCATTCCTATTTTCATAATTCTTTGTCAATTATTTATCATGCCAAAGGAAAGTTATAAAACACTAGGAACTGTAACTAAATTAGGTATTGAAGGTTTAGATGAAAATGGTCAATTAATTGAAGGTGATGACTGTTCAGATATCATTCCAGATATTGATGAGCGTACTTCTTTACTAAGTGCCACTTCTGAAACTTTAACTGCAATTAGATCAAATCATAACTTTCCACCAGTTCAACAAGATTCACACCATCGTCGTAAATCTGTTTATGAAGAAATCGTTGAAAGTAGAATCATTCGAAAATCAGGTAATCTATTTGGTATTTTAGATGGTAAACCAGTTTCTGAACAATTAAAATCACCATTCTTTTGTTTAATGTTATTTTTCACAGCAATACAAATGATTAGAATTAATTACTTTGTTGCAACTTTTAGATCCCAACAACAATATTTATTAGGTGACTCTTTAGCCTTAAAAATGAATAATATTTTTGATGTTGCTTTACCTTTAGGTGGTGTTATTGCTATTCCATTTATTGGTACCGTTTTAGACAATTTGAAAACAATTCAAGTGTTAATCATTTTATCATCAGTAACTGTATTCATTGGTGTCTGTGGTCTTATTGCAAATTTTACTGTAAGTTTGATTGGAATCTTGTTATTGGTTGTTTACAGACCATTCTATTACACTTGTGTTAGTGATTATTGTGCCAAAATTTTTGGTTTTGAAACTTTTGGTAGAGTTTATGGATTAATGTTTTGTTTAAGTGGAGCTTTTAATTATCTCCAAACTTATTTGGATTATTTTACTCACGTTCATGAACATAACAATCCAATTCCTGTTAATGTATTCTTAACTTCTTTAAGTTTGATTTTTGGTGTCACTTTAATCACTTATTCAATTAGAAAATCAAAAGAAGTTGATAGAATTAAATTAATTGAAGAGGCAGAAAATTCTCCTATTTATTCAATGCCAAATTGATCTATGGTCGTTTATTCATTACAGTACATTCACAATTATAGTACTAATAATATAGATCCATGTTTTATATATTTTTTCTATTTATTATACATCATTCAAACCATGAGATTAAGAACATTAATCCAATTCCAATGAAAACAAAAAACAATTGTAAAATTCCATTTATAAATTCTTTTAGTTTTGAATTTTCTTGCTGTAATTCCAATATTTCTGGAATCACTCCAACCGTAGCAATATATAAAAATCCTCCTGCTGTGAATGGTAAAGTTAAATCACCTGTAGTAACTGAAGTACCAAATAACCCAGGTGATTGAGTGATAACAAAATCACTCGTTTTCTCAATAATATCAGCAGAATTTGATGAATTTGTTAAATTTTGAATGAAGATTCCTAAGAAAGTTCCGAGATATGCACCAATTGCTGTAATGAATTGAGAATTCATGGCTTGCCATTTAGTAAATCCACCTTGAATTAACAATGCAAAATCACCAACTTCATGAGGAATTTCATGGAAAAAAACTGCAAGGCAAGTAGTTGATCCAACACTTTTACTAATATAAAAAGATGCTGATATTGCTAATCCATCAGTAATATTATGAGTAAAATCTGAAATCAAATTTAAATAAGCACTTGCTTTGACTGATGAGTTTGGTTCAATAATAACAGGTCTATCACCATCTGTTTTCTTATATTCTCTTAATTTTGCATCTTCTATATTTGAATTTGTATGAGATTGAGAATGAGAATGAGAATGAGAATGGCCTCCATGACTGCTTTCCACTCCTTGTTCATGTTGTAAAACCCTCAAAAATTTATCAACAATGAAAAATGAAATGAATCCAATGAAGATAAATAGTCCTAGTATAACATTTCTTCTTTCATCAACTAAAACAAATGATAATTTTGAATGATCAACTGGTTCACCGACAAAAGTTTGAGGTAATAAATGTAAGAAAACATCTCCTAGTAGACCACCAATGGCAAAACTTACTAGTAAAGATAATTTCGATGGATTAATTGAAGCAGGAATAAAACCAAGTATCAAATTTGGTGGACCTGAAATATAAGTTGTTGCTAAAATTGCATTGAATGCAGGATTTTCAAATGGGAACAATTTTGAAAAAATATATTGAATGTAACTTTCCTTTTCATGATCATGATCATGAGAATGTTCATGGTTTAATTCTGATACAATTGGACATAATTCAAGTTCAGAATTTAATTTATTCAAATTGATCACGCCATTTGAATATCTTATTGGAGATGAATCTGATAGTTTTGCCACATGTTTTACACCATGAGCTAAAACTACCATTGCTGTGATTAGTAGGGAAAGCAATTGAAGTTTCATTGTGATTTGGTTGGTTGCTTTTACTTGCTCAAAAAAATATGTTGATATTTTGATTTTAAAAAATTCAGGTTTTTTTGGGGAGAAGAATTTTTTTGGTGAAATTGTTAATTAGAATTCGGAAGTTTGAAGAATATCTACAGAATTGAGCAGGTGAAAAAAAAAAATAATGATTGATTTAGTGATTTGAAAAATACATTTGACATAAAACAGTTCAGAGCTTCCAAACTTGGTATTTTTCTGGAGATTCGAGAGAAACAGGCAAAACATCCTCAACATTTTCTTTATCTTTTTTATTTTCATCTTCCTTGGAATTCAATTCCGAATCTTTCTTGATAATATTTGATAGTATTATACTTCTGATTGGTGTGTTTGTTATTTTGACAGCTTCATCTGCCAATTTTATAGACTCTTCTTTGGTCACATTTGGATTGGTAGACTCAATCAATTTATTACGTGCTTGTAATGCTTGTTTTTTAATAGCCAATCTATCAATTATAACATCTCTACGTTCAGCAGCCAATTCTTCTCTTTCCTTCTCTAAAGTCTTCTCTAAAACCGATAGTTTATTCAACTTAGCTTCAATTTTATTAATTTCTAAATGAACCAAAGATTCTAACAATTCTAATGATTCTGATTTGATTGATTTTTTCTCGATTTCTGAATTTGAAGTTAGTGTATCAATTGCTTTAGAAGTTATTTCTGAATTTTCAGAACTATTTATCAAATGTTCCAAAGTTTTCAAAACAGATTTTGCGGTTTGTGAACTTTCATCTGAAGATTCAATTTTATTTTCTTTTTTAGAATAAAATTTAGTTAAATATTTATCTTCGATTGGTAATTGAATAAATCTACTAACACATTGTTCTTTAAGTCTAGTTCCAACATGTTTAGAAATTTTATCCCAATCTTCTTCAAACATTTCAATACCTTCTAATAATAATAAAGTTTCTTGATCGGTCCATGAAGCACCATCACCTTGTTTTTGTAAATTATCTAATCTAACAAAATCAGAAGAATGATAGTTTGATCCAAAGTGTCCTTCTTTGAAAGCTTTGGCACTGATACTTGTTTTACCTCTGATGTTATGATATCTAACTTCAGTGGAATCATTTCCTGTTATATAACATGTATAGTTTTTAGTGTTTAAATTTCCTAATAATCTATCTTTTTCATTTAAAGCCACTGCATCTGTAGTTGTATCATAGATATTATGTCTCAATTCTATATTAAGTGGAAATTCTTCTTTATCACTTTCTTTTGATATTATTCCGTTTGAAACTTGTTTTGTAGTGCTGGTGGTAGTATTAGTTGTAGTAAACTCAACATTTTCTGGGACATAAGGTTTGAAACCTTCAGGAGTGTCTAAAGTTATTTGGAAATGACCTGTGAATTGAGGTCCTAATAAAGCAGGTTTTGTTCTTGGATCAATTTGGTAATTAATTAAACCCCAAGTTTCCAAAAAACCATGGATTCTTATGATTGAAGCAACATCGCATGCAATATTTCTTCTCACGGCAGTGACTGTTAGGTATTCAATAGGGTTCAATCTGTAACAATTAATCATGAAATTTCTAATCTCCTTGTAAATTGAATCGGTTTTGAATCTTGAATTGTTCTTAAAAAACTCAGGAATCGATCTTTTCTCAACTTCATGGATGCTGTCAAACTTGAACCAAGCTGCAAAACCTGGAATAATTACTGGTTTTGTTTGACGAGCCAAATACTGTCTTGATTTTTCTTCAGCCAATCTAATCTGTTCAAGTTTATCCATTTTTGGTTTTGCTTCCTCGTTTTCTTCTCCTTCAACTTCTTCGTTGTTAATTATGGTAGTACTGTCTGCTGGTGGTACAGAGTTTGTCGCTGGTGTGTCTTCGCGTTCGACTTCATTTTCAACTGGCACCATTTCCACGTCGTTCTCTTGTTTCAATTCTTCACTAG
>JAJLVW010000023.1:0-39295 GCA_030570535.1 Starmera pachycereana
AAAAAAAAAAAAAAAAAAAAAATAAGAAAACTGAGCTTTGAATATTTGTAGAAATTATTAACAATTTTATACACCGTTCTGTTCAATCCATAACTGAATGGACGAACTAAAACATTACATTAAGTCATTTATCAATATCATTCTTTATCATAGAAATTTGTACCCAAAAACCTCTTTCAAAACAGTCAATTCATTTAATTTAAAAGTCCCAATTTCAAGACATCCAGAAGTTGATTCTTTTATTGATATTTTAATTACTGAAATAGTTGATGGATTGGATTCTGTTGAAAAATTTGTTATTTTGTTACAAACTGACTTGGGTTTTGAGAAATTTATCATTGATTTATCAAGATATCAATTAACTTCTGCTTTATTTCAACAATTTAAATCCAATCTGTATTCTTTGTTTACAACTATAGAGAGACTACCAGTGTTGGAACTACAACCAGAAATTGATTTCATCATTCAATCATCAAGTTTGAACACAGTTAATTGGGTTGAAGTCAGTTCTAATCAGAATACCAATAATAATCTAAAAACCAGAGTTTATCCTTTAGAATCAATTGACGGAATATCAGCACATATAGAATGTGGTCAAATGTTTTAGTAATTGCCGTTCCATCGATAATCTCACTCACCATTTCATCAATATTAATCTCAAAACATTTATTGAATTATAAAAAACCATTTGAACAAAGATTCATAATAAGAATCATACTAGTTCTACCAATTTTTGTAATTACTACGGTGTTATCAATTTGTTTCCCTACTTTTGCAAAATTCATTATTCCAATAAGAGAAATTTATGAAGCTTTTTTAATCTATACATTTTATCAACTATTATGTTATTTATTAGATGGTGAACGTAACATCATCATTCAAAACCACCAACCTTCAAATCATTTATTTCCACTAAATTTGATTCTATCACCAGTTGATATTTCAGACCCTTTACAATTTTTGTCTATTAAAAGAGGAATATTACAATACGTTTATATCAAACCAATAATTTGTTTGTTGGTTTTGATTGCAGACTTGGTTCCCATTTTGGAAGGATTGGGGATAATGGCAAATATATTGTACAATGTTTCAATGTCAGTGTCATTATATCAACTAGCTATGTTTTGGAAATGTAATTATTCAAATTTGAAAAAATTTAATCCATGGGGAAAATTTCTTTGTATTAAGTTGATTATATTTGTCACATATTGGCAATCATTGATAATCGACATTGTTGCACAATTTAGTAAGAATGAATTGGAATTTGATGTTTTACAAAATTATTTGACTTTATATGAAATGGTTGGGTTTAGTTTTGGTCATTGGTATTCATTTAATTATAAACATTTTGCCAATTTATCAGATTACAACTGCTCCAGGTTCCCATTTAGCTATGCGGTAAAAGATTCGTTGGGTACAGCAGATTTGATCTATGATCTAAAGACAATGAATGATTCTAATTATAATTATCAGAAATTTGATTCGGTGGAGTATTTAATCAACTGTACTAATTATAAAAACAATTTAAACAGGTTTAATCATGGGTTACGGTTTAAAGATGGGAGTGAACGGTATTGGCTCTGCAGTGACTCAAACAATAGCAACTATAACAGTTTAGAGAATCCAATTCCAACAGAAGAATTTGAAGATGAAGAATTGTATCAACATTCCCGCACAGCAACTTCCAAAGAAATCAATTCTCCACTAATTTATGATCGTTTTTCACACAGAAACACTGTGAATTTCCAAAAGTTGCGGAAAAGCGTGCTCAAAAAACATGGAATTGAAATTGTTTGATTCTTTCCATATTTAAAAAATTTTTGATATTTGGAAAAAGAGTGGAAATTTTCACTCTTTCGATTAATTTCCTTGAAGGAGGAAGAAGAAGAAACAGAAATGGACGACGCAGAGTTGAATGCCATCAGAGCAGCACGTCTCAGAGAGTTGCAGCAGAACGCTGGACAGACAGACCAACCGTATGTCTGTACTTTTGTTATTTATTTTGCTTATAATTAACAAGACTTTTTTTTTTTTTAGTGAGAAGATCTTGTCTACACAGCTCAACCAAGTGCTTGAGCCAGCTGCTAAAGAGCGTCTCAGTAGAGTCAACTTGGTTAGACCGGAAAGAGCCAAAGCTGTCGAACAATATATCTTGAGAATGGTCCAGTCTGGATCAATAAGGAGAAAACTTACAGAAGACGAAATCGTGGAGATCTTGAACGGAGTTGCCAAAGAGCAGCAACAGCAAAGTGCTTCTAAGATTGTGGTGAGTTGTGCGTGTCTCCTATGGCTTATGGTATCAAGACTAACATTCACAGTTTTCTAGAAAAGAGTCGATTGAAAGTGACGATGATGATTTCTTTGACTAATTTGTGTGATTTGAAATTAGCTAGCTAAATACAACAGCTTTCTTATTTATTTGATCAATCAAGTGATCAGTTTTCGTGATTATAGTAGTAAATGAATGAATATTGAATTGAATAAATCAAAGAATAAAATAAATAAATAATAATTATATGCTAGAATGAAAATAAATATGCAACAAAACCACCAATAACAAAACTAACAGCTTACTCTAGCCCTCTATACTCCTCACATTCACAATAGAACCAAATCAAACAATTTAAGATCAAAATAAAATAAATTGATAATTTATCCTACATAAAATCCCACCAAACATTTCTCCAACATCCTCTCAAAATTCACCCATGCGTGGTACTTATTGAACAAACTCGTTCCATCTTTCCCAGCACACTTCATGAGCTCGTCCACGCCACCTGGATGGAATCTCATGTATGCACTCACATTGTAAACTTTGCCCTTGAGCACTGTCCAGCAATCTTCCTCTGTAACATGCTGCCCCAGCATCTCTTTTGTCACTCTCAACGGGAACTCTGAAGGTGATATTCCTCTCAGATTCGCTCCACTGCTGTTCAAACGGGCCCAGTCCAGTGGCGAACAGCCTTGTTCCAGTTTCACCTTGTTCCTGGCCCCAATTCGCTGCTGTGAGTTCTGAAAAATTTGTGGTGCTGGCAATCGTTGTGTCTTGTTCTGTGTGTTTAGTCGACTGTCTCTTTGCTCCATTTTCAAATAGCTTTTCAATCAGGAAATAGTTTCCATCTTTACTATAAGAAAAAAAAAAAAAAAAAAAAAATCTTTTATTTTCAATATCAAAACATGCAATTTTCAGCATTTTTAAGCTCAGCTCTCTCTCCAACTCGTCATCTGCAGTTGTGCTTTTTGTGGAATGCCCATGGAAGGAAGCCTATCTGATTGGATCTCCCACTTGTCTCTGCTTTTTCAGCGTCATTCTTACTATTTCTACTTGAAATACTGGAAATTCCAACCTTCTCAAACAAAATCAAAGATTCTTGCCTCCTGTGTCGCTCTATCAGCTGTCTTGTACGTTATTGGTCCCACTTTGCTTCCCCAATCAGAGGAACAGAGGAAAAAAGCTATGTTCTCCAAAAGAAAAGACAAATTTACCACTGGTTTGATCAATTCCAGAAATGATTGTTTTGCAAACAGTTCCATCCAGGCTTTTGCCTCACTGCCTTGTCTCAATGTTTATTTGAACGAGATCATCAAAGCATATAACTCACTTGAGGGAAATGTTGATTTCAAGATCCCTTTACATGAAGCATTAGCTTCAATTCTTAAACAATTACAAGAACCACTCATTTCAAACAAATCTATTTCAGCATGGCCTTTCTTACAAGTTATTGAAAAAATTTTCAATGCTAAAATATCTTCAAGTCAAAATGATGCTCATGAACTAGTTCAAATTATTTTGGAAAGATTAGAAGTTGAACTATTGGAATTTAAAAAATTAATTAAAAAAAATCCTCAATATCAACATCTTATTTTACCAAATTTACCATTCGATGGATTATTTGCTGATCAATTAACTTGCATGTCATGTTTAAACTCTTCAAACCCCGCATTCCATCTCTTCACAGTTTATTCATTACCTGTTCCAGGACAAAGTGATGCAGATTTATTAGATATCTTAGCTAAAAATCAGCTGGAAACCATTAACGGTTATAATTGTCTAAGATGTAAAATAGCAGCTATTTTGAAATTAGAAAATGATAATCCGGGTGATCAACAAATTGTCAACTTTGTTCAAAATTTGAAAGCAAAGGAGAAAACACTTACAATCAATGATGATTTAAATCCTGAATTAGAAGCATTTATCAAAAATTATCAATCAGGTGGTTTCAAAATTAATGACTTGAAATCTACAATCACCAAAAGAACAGTGATCATAAAACCTCCACAAGTGTTAGCTTTCCATTTATCAAGATCTTTATTCTATTCAAATCAAATTATAAGAAATAGTTGTAAGGTTAGTTTTGAAGATAAAATTTCAATCACTGTTGATGAAAGTTTATTTCAAATTTATATTGATAGATTAAATGATAAAAATCTAAAACTAAATAAAAATATAGAATTTGATTCAAAAATTTTAACAAATCATGACGAAAATGATGGTGATCAAAGTAATGACGCATCAAAATACATTGAAACAAAAGATGATAATGATGATGATAATGATGAACATCCAGAAACTGTTGAAATTGACGACTATTTTTCACCATTGGTCAACTACAAACTAAAAGCAATGATTAGACATAAAGGAACTCATAATGCCGGCCATTATGAGTGTTATCGTCATAAACCTTTATTAATTAAAGACACTATCAATGATCAAATCATCAACTTATCCCCAGATATTGTCTTTGATTCAATATCAGACGACTCAGAATCTAAAACTTGCTCATCTGTTACTGATTTGGATTTCAATGATGTTGAAGATGAAAAACAACAAAGTTCTAGTTCGAAATTTAAAAATAGATTCAGAAGAGGTTATTCTATCAATCATGTGAATGCTAATGGCAAATCTCCTTATAAGAAAGTCTCTTCTGTTGTTAAATATCCATTCTGGAGAATATCAGATACTGAGGTTTCAGAAGTTAAAAAAAATGACGTTTTAAAAGAAAAAGAAGCTGTTTATATGCTTTATTACGAACGAGTGAATAATAATAAAGATTTTTTTTAATATAAATTATATATATGATCTCAATGTACAATTTCATGAATAACTTCTCTATGCTTGAATTTACTGAATAACAACAACTAAATCTCCAGCATCAACCATATCTCCATTAACGTGAACAATCTTCAACACTTTACCAGCTGTTGGGGAATTGACAACCATTTCGGTCTTCATAGCTTCAACAACAACTAATCCATCTCCTTCTTTAACTTCATCTCCAACTTTAACTAATGGTTTCCAAAATCTACCACTATATTCAGAATAAATTAATGTGGCATCTTCTGGGAACTTTTCTTCTTCATTTAACTTAGCTCCACCGCTTTGTTCTAATTCATCATTGGCAACTTGAATTAATTTAGCAAATTCTGCTGCTTTCTCACCACTTTGTCTATGCTCAAATTCTTCAATAGATTCTTTATTGGTTTCAATAAATTTTAAATAATCAACATGGTTAAATTCAGAGTCTTCAATGATGACTTTAAATTTACCATTTCTTGCATCTTCAGAGTTATTTTCTAATTCTTCTTCACTAACTGGATAGAATTCAATTTGATCAAATGGGGTTAATAACCATGGATGTTCAGAACTATGTTCTCCTAATTTCAATTTATCCCAGATTGGAATGGTTCTACCAACTAATTGATAACCACCTGGTGAATCCATTGCATAAATACACATGTACATTCCTCCGATACCAACAACACCATTTGCTGTATAAGTTCTCGAAGGATTATATTTGGTTCCTAAAAATCTATGACGTGGATCTAATGGAACTGCACATGGTGCACCAAGAAAAACATCACCTAATCCTAAAACTAAAAATTTAGCAGAATATAACATATCTCTAACATCTTCTCTAGTAATACCATTAACATCTGCAATAAAATCAACATTGTTTGGTAACCATGGTGCTTTTGATCTAATGGTTTCTTGATAACGAGTAACACAATCAAGAGTTTTCTTATCTTCAAAAGCCATAGGTAATTTGAAAACTTTTGACGGAACTTTCCAATTGGATGTGAATTTGATTTCTTCCTCATATGCAACTAATGTGGCAACTAAAGTTTCTTGGGAAATTTGGAATCCATCAAATTCAATTAAAACTGAACGAACACCTTGGGACATTTCAACAATTCCAATAGTTTTTTGAGTTGTAACCATGTTGATTAAACGATTGATTCTATATGATTTATTCAAATCCATGGTATTATCACCATATTCAACCAAAACATAACGGTCACCAGCTTGGCGATAAGTAACTTTGAAATTATCACCAATTGTAATAGATTTGATAATTGGATCTTCAAAATCTGGTAGTTTAAAATCATCTAAATCAATTGGATAAGCTTTAGTTGATAAAGAGAATTTATCAATAACATTATTTTGAATGGTTTTCAAAGATCTTGCAGTCTCGTAACTGATTGGAACAAATTGAATTGAGTCACCTGGTTTAACTTGACCGATTTTCCACATTTCTGCATCTGCAACAACTGCTTGACAAACAAATCCACCCAATGAAGGACCATCACATGTAATAATAACAGGCTCATCACCAGTGAAATTGATAGCACCTAATGAATAAACATAATCATGTTGATTGGATGGATGTAACCCAGCTTCTCCACCGTCCAATCTTGCCCATTTTGGTTTTGGTCCAATTAATCTAACACCAAATCTATTAGAATTATAATGAACTTTCCAAGTTTTTGAGAAAAATTCTTTGATTGACTCAGGTTTGAAGAAATCTGGGGAACCATGTGGACCACAAGTGACACCAACAACCCAGTTTTTCTCAGCTAATGTAGGAATTAAACTTGTTGGGATAGATTCTGGTTCAAACTCTGGGATTGGTAAAGTGTTGTTTGGTAATTCAGGTTGACCTAAGAATAAAACATCACCTAATTTTAAAACACGACCATTATAACCACCCATGTTACCTAAAGCAAAAGTGGATCTTGAACCTAAATATTCTGAAACATCAATACCACCTCTAATTGATAAATAAGCTCTACAACCTTTAACAATTTTTCCAATGGTTAATTTATCACCTCTTTTAATTTTCAAAGGTTTCCATTGATCAACTTTTTCATCATTGATTTTAACTTGATCAACCTCACCACCAGTAATAGCAATAGTAGTGTTTGAATGAAATAAAATAGATGGACCATTCAACGTGATTTCAATAGCTGGAGATTTCATTGAGTTACCAACAATTTTGTTAGCCAATCTAAATGAAAATGAATCCATTGGACCAGAAGGTGGAACACCAATTCTCCAATAACCAGATCTACCTGGATAATCTTGAACTGTGGTATAAGCACCAGGCGTTAAAATTTCAAAAGCTTTTGCATTATAATCATATGAATCTAAAATTTTGGTGTGCATTTTAGCGTCTTTGAACATTTGAGAATTAGCAACAGATGATAAATAATCCAAATTAGTAACAACACCATAGATCATAGTTTCATCTAAAGCTTTTTGTAATAATTCCAAAGCATGATGACGATCTTTACCATGAACAATGATTTTAGCTAAGGTTGGATCATATTCAGCAGAAATGATTGAACCTTTTGAAACCCAAGTATCAATTCTGGCCCAATCTGGGAAAGAAACATCAGTTAATTGACCTGGAGATGGTCTAAAGTCTTTAACTGGGTTTTCTGCATACAATCTTGCTTCCATTGAAGCACCAGTAACAGTGACGTTCATTTTAGAAAAATCCGGTGAATTATTTGAAGCAATTTTGATCATTAATTCAACTAAATCTAAACCTGTAACAGCTTCAGTGATTGGATGTTCAACTTGTAAACGAGCATTAACTTCTAAAAAGAAGAAATCATCATTTTTCTCATCATAAATGAATTCAACAGTACCGGCACACTTATAATTGATTGAAGCACCTAGTTTTTCAGAAGCTTTTCTCATTTTAATTCTTGTTTCTTCTGGTAAATTTGGAGCTGGAGTTTCTTCGATAATTTTTTGGTTACGACGTTGCAAAGAACAATCACGTTCACCAATAGCAATAGCATTACCATTACCATCACCAAACATTTGGATTTCAACATGTCTTGCATTTTCAACAAATCTTTCCAAGAAAACACCAGAATCACCAAAATAAGCTAAACCTTGATGTTGAACAGTTTCAAAGACTTTTGGTAAGTCATCTAATAAATCAATTTTTTGTAAGCCAATACCACCACCACCAGCGGTTGATTTTAACATAACTTTGATTGAAGTATTTGGATCATTTGATAATCCTAATTTTTTAGCAAATTCAATAGCTTCATTAACATCAGAAATTAAGCCAGAACCTGGAACTAAAGGAACATCAGCTTTTTCAGCAATTTCTCTGGCACTATGTTTCAAACCTAATTTTCTAATTGCATCACCAGATGGACCAATGAAAACAATACCTTCAGCTTCACAACGATCAGCAAAATCAGCATTTTCAGAAAGGAAACCATAACCTGGGATAATAGCATCAGCTTTTGAATCTTTTGCAGCTTTGATAACTTTTTCAATGTTAATATAAGTATCCGCAGCAGAATTACCAGATAATGGGATTGATTCATCAGAATCTAAAACATGTTGAGAGTATTTATCAGCATCTGAATAAATTGAAATTGATTTGATTCCCATTTTTTTCAAAGTTTTTATAATTCTAACAGCGATTTCACCTCTATTAGCCACTAAAACTGAATTAAAGAATTTCTTAGCAGATTTTAAAGAGTTAAGATAAGCTTCCCAACCACCAAATTCAGTGATATCGATGGCACCTTGTTGAGAATAACCAATTTCTTCACAAATGAAAGATTTACACCAAGTTCCGTCATCTAATTCAACAGAACCAATACCTAAAGGTTGAGGAACCATATTAATAAATTCACCAAAGTTTTCTAATGGAATTGAATAAGTTTCAATGATAATTTTAGAACCATTTGATTCCACTCTTTTCAAACCAGGTTTTAAAACAGGACCAGATGGAGGTAATGCAAATAATTTATAGTTTTCAGATGTGGTTGTTTTAGCTAAGAAAGTAGCATTAACTTTTTCTAATTGCCAATGTAATGGTAAACCAGTTAAATGAGCTCCAACAACAGCTAGTTTGACAGATTTTGATAGATTTGGAGTTGTAGTTAATGAGATTGATTCAACTGAAGAGTTTGTCTTTGTAGCACCTAGTTGACGTTGAGGTAAATAGGAATTTAGATAACGTTGAGCAAATTCTAATAAAGCAAAATCATTGAATTTGTTTGAAATCAAAGTGATACCTTGAGGTAAACCATCAGATCTGAAACCAGATGGGATAGCTAAAGCTGATAAATCTGCTAAATTGACAAAGTTTGTCCAAGTACCTTGTTGAGAGTTAACTAAGACTGGTTCTTTGGCTAATTGATCAAAAGTTGGGTTCAATGGACAAGTTGGAACAACTAAAACATCAATTTTTTTGAACAATTGACGAACTTTCTGTAAAGTTGTTTGACGTTTATATTCATATTTGAAAGCGTCTTCAGCAGTGAACTTTGTAGCTGATTGAATGATAGAATAAACGGTTGGATCTAAAGTTTCCTTTGGAGGATTAGTTTTAAAAAAATCGGATGTTGCAGCATAACGTTCAGCAACCCATGGACCTTCATAAAGACATTTAGCTAGATCTAATAGGTCTTTAACATCAATGGAATTAATTTTAGTGTTTGGTAGTTTTTCAATGGCAGAAATTGCATTATTGAATAATTTTGGATTTTCTTCATCACCAAACCATTCACATTTATTTGGAACAGCAATTTTAACTGTGGAATTAAATTTCAAAAGTGGGTTTTCTGGTAAAGATCTTGAATAGCAGTCATTTTCAAAATCTGGTTTAGCCATGATTTTAAAGGCTAATTCAGCATCATGTAAATCTAGTGCAAAAATGGAGACACAATCCAAAGATTTACAAGCAGGAACAACACCATAGCAAGAGAAAACACCTAAAGAAGGTTTCAACCCAATTAAATTGTTCAAAGCAGCAGGGACTCTTCCTGAACCAGCAGTATCAGTACCTAAAGCGATTGGAACGATACCTCTAGCGACAACAGAAGAAGAACCGGCACTGGATCCACCAGAGACATGTTTATCGCTGAAAGCACAAGGAGTTTTCCCATATGGAGATCTTACACCAACTAAACCTGTGGCAAATTGATCCAAGTTTGTTTTACCCAAGATAATGGCACCAGCATTTCTTAAAAGAGCGACCACAGTGGAATCTTGAGTTGGTTGATATGAGAATGAAGGACAAGCAGCAGTAGTGGCAAAACCTAGAGCATCAATGTTGTCCTTGACTGCAACTGGCACACCAAGTAGAGGTAATTGAAGTCTGTCTGCTCTTGCGTGGATGAGTTGCCACTGATGGTCAATTGATTCATGGGTGGCTAGCGAAATCCAGGCAGGGTCCTGAGGATGGTTGGCAAGCTGTGTGTCGAGCAGGTCGTGTAGCGCCTTCAGTGACTGGTCATTGGAGGCGTCTTTGTGGAATTGTATCCACTGAGTAGCAGTCCAACCAGACATTATGTGTTGTTGTTGTTGTTGTTGTTGTTGTTGTTGTTGTAGTTGTTTGTTTGTTTTTCTGTTAAACAGCTAGTCAGCTAGTTAGTCGTCTGTAAAACCTGACAGAGCATTGTTTGTAGGCAAGCGGTGTGTTATATAGTTGGGCTAGGCAAGAAGATAACGGCGAGCTTATCGAGTGTTGGATCAATCAGATTTCAGAATTCAGCCAAAATGGCAGATTTCTGATTTTTTTGCCTCCCAAACAAACCCGCCGTTCTACGAAGGAAACTTCCGGCGAAGACCTTGAAAATCGGAACTGGAAAACAAAAACCTAAACAGGGAAAAGTTACGTCAATTTTTACGTCAGTTGCACTGTGTGCACTGTGCAAATTACAACTGTCGAATCTCGATAATGAATCATGATTCATATTTACAGAAAATAATCAACTCTTAAGTTTTAACTCTGGGTATTATGACTATGTACAATTCTCATACTTCTATTAGGCTGTAGCGTTTCTTTCAAAGAGTGAACACCACCATTCAAAACCTCTCATTGGGCCTTTTAAAATGAGACCTTTTTCAAGAAATTTTGAAACATGGAAGATGGTGTAATTTGAGTGACCTGGAAAACTTAGTTTTTGACGTAATAATATTACTATGGAGTTTTGGTCCTGGTTAATAATTGTTAAGGTTAAACTTGTGCGTGAAGATAGTAGCTGTAGGTTATTCAAGCTTAACTTAATGTGTGGGTAAGAATAACAGGAATGTTGGGTAACGTTCCAAAAGTAACTATAACTTAATAAACAATTACTTATATTATTCAAACCCTAGGTTCTCCAAGGAAACTGGTTATAGGGAATTAGTATACATTTTAAATAGTTGATAGGAATAGCAACTCAGCAATTCACTTAATGTAGTAATCAACTAATTGGTATTTTTTAGGAATCCTTTACTTTAAACGGTTGTTAAACACAAGACCATAACAATAATATTAATGTAATAATTTCCTGAAGCCCATCAAAAAGGTACATGTTAAAATGCAAATATATCTACGTCATATATATATATATCAAATAATTAGTATATTTAATATTCATAAATAAAGGAAGTTCTTCGACATCATGATATTTTTGAATATTACTATAAATTCAATACTGTACCATTTATGCTAACACATATATTATTACAATCTAATCCATTCAAAGATGATTACTAAACTATTACTTCGAATTACAAATTCCAAAGATCAAGACTACAATTAACGATCTACCTGCTACAAACTCTAAGTCATTAGTGATAAACCTTATTTCATCACTACTTAGACTTCTTCCATACAACTTAAGTTTATTACAACTCCTTTTATTATTGTATACTCTTTCTCTTTTTATCAAGATTCAATTACCTCTTTTGAATAGAATCAAATCTATTTAAAAGAAAGAAAAGAATCTACTTACTTTTATTTATTTATAATACACATCGATCATTTTTTACAACTACTAGTTATAATATCTTATAATTGTTAAGAGTCTTTTATCTATATAGCACCTAGAGACATTACTTTTAACAATACATATTGACTATGAATTCCCGTGAATCATCTTATTAATTATGATTTGTAATAACTCTGAAGATGTAGACTTTGTAATTATTATTGATTAGTCATACAAGAGCTTTGGTGTATACTGTGCACTGTACACTAGTGTGTGACTGTGTGACATTTTCTATAGATGATGAAATAATGGTACTACTGTCTACATAGTATATTAGTACCGTCCAGACTCCAGTGTACACTAGACTCGTCACTCCAAAGTCCAAACTCCACGCAAAAACATGTTGTAATTCTTCAGCCGTTTGTCTAAATTACTAAATTTTTATTACTACACCATGACTGATACGAAAAAGCTTTATTTAGCCAGAAAAAGAAAAAAATTAAAAGAATTCTTTTTCCAACTACAACAACAATCCAGTGAGCGGAGCGGTGAGCACCATGTCTGCCAGAGCATCGATCGATTCTTCTTCATTGTCAGAGTCTATTAATTCGTCACACGCATCATCTACACCAGACATCGAAGCTTTCAGCTCGCCTAAACCTTTCAATCAGGAATACATCAATAATAATAATACCGATAGTATTAACGACGGTTTTATATCGACAATCAAGAAAACTTTCAGTCGTCAATCACAACAATCTCAACAAGTGATAGACCCCTCTCAATTTTCAGAGTCACAATTATATAAAGACCTTGATTCCAATGAAATTCAATTACAAAGAACCAAAACCAAACAAACAATCATTTCCACACTAGAGGCAAGAGTTAATAAAGAATTAACGAATTTAGAATCAGCACAACCAGATATTGAATCTGTTTCAAATATAAACAACAACCAATCAGCATATAAAAACATTGAACGTGAAGAAGCATTACCAACAATCAATGATGGTACAGAATTTACATCATTAGATCCAGAATTAGTCACATGGGAGGGAGATTTAGATCCAGAGAATCCACGTAATTGGTCCTTTTTCAGGAAATGGTCTTCAGTCTCTGTTGTGACAATGTATACATTATTATCACCATTTGCATCAACAATGTTATCACCAGCAGTTTCTTCAATTTCAGAAGAATTCAATATTACCAATCCGACAGTGTCATCATTATTGGTTTCAATTTATATCCTTGCATGGGCAGTTTTCCCACCCTTAATTGCACCATTAAGTGAGATGTATGGACGTAAAATTGT
Source organism: Starmera pachycereana (assembly GCA_030570535.1). NCBI lineage: Eukaryota > Fungi > Ascomycota > Saccharomycetes > Phaffomycetales > Phaffomycetaceae > Starmera > Starmera pachycereana. The sequence goes on from JAJLVW010000023.1 coordinate 13,328, forward strand.
TATGGATATTTCTGTTTGGGTATTATTTGCATTTAATATCGGTTGTGCATTAGCACAAAATACTGCACAAATGTGTGTTTTTAGATTATTGGCAGGATTAGGTGGTGTTGCGCCAATTTGTATTGGAGCTGGTGTTCTAGGAGATTTATTTAATAATGAAGAACGTGGATTAAGTTTAAGTTTATATAGTATGGGACCAACTTTTGGTCCATCTGTTAGTGCATTAATTGCTGGTTATATTGTTCAATATGCAACTTGGAGATGGTGTTTTTGGGTTCTTGTTATATTCAATGCGGTTGTTGGTATATTTGGAAATTTAGTTTTGAGAGAAACTTATCCACCAACTTTATTAAATAGAAAGGCTAAAAAAATGAGAAAATTAACTGGTAATAATAATTTGCACTCATTATATGAGATTGCCACTGGAGAAACTTTTATTGATGTTCTAATCTCCAATTTAACAAGACCTTTAGTGATGTTATTTACTAATCCTATGGTTTTTGGATTAGGAGTTTTCATGGCAATTTGTTATGGATGTTTATATATTCTTATAGTTGCATTTCCTCAAGTTTGGGAGAAAAATTATGGTTTCAGTAAAGGTTCCACTGGACTGATGTATTTATCAATGTTGATTGGATATATGATTGGGATTCCATTTTTCCAAATAGCAGTTACCAGGTTACAAACGTATTTAATTAAAAGAAATAATGGGGTTTATAAACCAGAATTTAAATTACCATTTTTATTATTATCAGGATTTATTTTACCAGTTGGATTATTTTGGTTTGGATGGAGTGCTGAGAAAAAAATTCAATTTATGATGCCAGCAGTTGGAGCAGCATTATTTTCTTTTGGATTAGTTGCAGTTTTCTACTGTATTCAACAATATTTAATTGAAATGAATCCGAGATTTGCAGCAAGTGCCATAGCAGCAGTTTCAATTTTTAGATGTTATATGGGATTTGCATTCCCATTATTTTCAACACAAATGTTTGATAAAATTGGTTATGGTTGGGGATGTACAATTTTTGGATTTATTGGATTAGCAACAGGACTTCCATTCCCATTATTTTTAGTTTTCTACGGAGAAAGATTAAGAATGTGGGCAAATAAACGATCTGAGATTTCACAAGCTAGAAGAGATGCTAAGATGTTAAAGAGATTGCAGAACCAGGAAAAAGAGAAGATGTCTAAAAGTGCTTCAAGTACAATTAGTAGTTGAGAGTGTGTATCTATAAGTTTTTTACAAAACAATTCATAGATAGATCATAGAATTAAAAGAGTGTAACACTAAGAAGTTTTATAGAACTTCTAAAAATTATAAGCCCGGACACCACAAGAATTTTTACCGCGGCTACTATTTTGACTGTATGACTAATCTGTAATACCAAGAGCACGTGATACTTAGCGTGCGCTAGAGTACGTAACACTGCAACTTCAAGCGTTTTCTCAGCTCCTTCGTCCCAGCCTCCAGGTCTCTAATTATATTAGGAATATATATGGAGAGGGGATTTGGGACTTATAAGCTTTACTTAAGACTGTTAACAGTTGAACTCTAATGGATGAATTAATTAGCTAAGATTACGATGTGTTTTCTATAAATTAAATGCAATTATAAAAGTAAACAACTTTCTAACTGAAAGTGGTGGTGTAGAGATGTGGATAGGAGTCAACATCATCACTAATAAAATGGTTTGTACCACATTATTGGTATATTCGACAAATTTAGTGACTGCAGTTGCCACTGATGAGACTCGACTAGAGTCGAGAGTAAAGACTAAGACTCTTGGAAGCTAGTTCAAGTTAACAGTTTCAAGTTTCAACCCCTGATAGATAGTATATGGTTCTGGATTTTGGAATCTGGATTCTGTACCAGTTCGTGTTGAAGAATGAAATTAGTCGATAATGAGCTGATTAAACCAATAAAATAATTCATTGCAGCGCTAATAAATATGTGTCACTCTAAATTACTGAAAAGTTAAACCTTTTAAAGTTAATTTTTCCTAAATATCACCCACATGTACAACACTTCATGCACGCAGATTGCAAATTATCACCACTTGTGTCCAAAAGTCTTGTAATTTACGCCATATGGCTTTAAAATATCCAACATAATCACTATTTCCAAGACAAATCGACTTTATCTCCTTCCTAATGCTCTCTCAAAAATAAAATTATATAAACATACCCTGCCCCCCTAGGTCCTGAACTGGAAACAACTTACATTCGCATTCTCTCTTTCTCGAGTCTCTACAGACAAAAGAAAAAATTCTCAGGCTCTTTCGTGCACATTATTATAGTACCATGGCTGAGAAACACAACTACTCGACTACTATAAACTCAACCTCGTCTATGGAAACCTCCTCTATTATTCAACCTTACAAACTCTCAATAGAACAAGTTGCCAAAGCATTCAAAACAAACATCCAAAATGGTTTAAACGAACACACAGCAATTGAGCTACTCGCAAAATATGGTGAAAACACTCTTGGTGATGATCAGAAAATATCAATAGCTAAAATCATTATCCATCAATCGTGTAATGCCATGATTCTAGTCTTGGTTATTTCAATGGCCATCACATTTGGTATTAAAGATTGGATTTCTGGTGGTGTTCTTGCTTTTGTTATATTCATTAATGTTGCAATTGGTTCAATTCAAGAATTTAAAGCTTCCAAAACTATGAACTCATTAAAGTCTCTTAGTTCTCCAACTGCTAAAGTCTTGAGAGATGGTGAATTGAAAACTATCCCAACTAAATTCGTTGTTGTTGGTGATATCGTGTCAATTGGTGTTGGTGATACTATCCCTGCTGATTTAAGAATTGTTGATTGCTTGAATTTCGAAACTGATGAAGCTTTATTAACAGGTGAGTCTTTACCAATCTCTAAAGAATTTGATGTTGTTTATGAACAAGATATGCCAATTGGTGATCGTTTAAATATTGCATATTCTTCTTCAATTGTTACTAAAGGCCGTGCCACTGGTATTGTCATCAGTACTGGTTTACAAACTGAAATTGGTGAAATTGCCAAATCTTTAAAAGGTAAAAAACGTTCATTAAGAAGTTCTGGTGATGGTGATGATGATGATGGGTTCTTGAAAAATTTAATGATCATTATTAAAGATGGAATTGGTAATTTCTTGGGAACTAATGTTGGTACTCCATTAAGTAGGAAATTATCAAAGTTAGCCATCTTATTATTTTTCATTGCTGTTATATTTGCTATAATTGTTATGGCTACTCAAAAATTCAAAGTTAATTCACAAGTGGCTATTTATGCTATTTGTGTTGCCGTATCAATGATTCCTTCCTCTTTAGTTGTTGTTTTAACAATTACAATGTCTGTTGGTGCCAAAATTATGTCACAAAAACACGTTATTATTAGAAAAATGGATTCTTTAGAAGCTTTAGGTTCTATTAATGATATTTGTTCTGATAAAACTGGTACTTTAACTCAAGGAAAAATGATTGTTAAATCGGTTTGGATTCCTTCTTTAGGAACTTTACATGTCTCTGATTCAAATGAACCTTTAAATCCAAAAGAAGGTGAAATCAAATATTATAATAAAGATCCATTAAATAAAGAAAAAGATGATCGTGAATATTTACAACCATTACCATCAAATAATCAATTTTATATCAATTGGTTACAATGTGCTACTTTATCGAATATTGCTGTTGTTTTTAAAAATGAAGAAGGTGAATGGAAAGCTCATGGTGATCCAACAGAAACTGCCATTGAAGTTTTCGTTAATAGAAATGATTTAAATAGAGATTTACTAACCAATGTTGAAATTGGTGGCGATCAAGCCAAATTCACACATTTACATGAATTCCCATTCGATTCCTCAGTTAAAAAAATGTCTGCAATTTATTCCAAAAATGATGATTCAGAAAATAATTTTGTTTATACAAAAGGTGCTGTTGAAAGAATTTTGAATTGTTGTACAACTTGGTTTAAAGATGGTGAATTAACTAAACTAACTACAAATGATGTTCAATTCATTGAAGAAATCATGTCATCATTTTCTGAACAAGGTTATAGAGTTTTAGCTCATTCTTTCAAAAAAATTCCTAAAGCCATGGATTATACATCAAATCGTGAATCAATTGAATCTGAATTAACATTTTTAGGGTTAGTTGGAATTTATGATCCTCCACGTCTTGAAAGTTTAGCTGCTGTTAAAAAATGTCATCATGCTGGTATTAATGTTCATATGTTAACAGGAGATCATCCTTCAACTGCTAAAACTATTGCTCAAGAAGTTGGTATTATCCCAAGAAACTTAAGTAACTATTCAAAAGAAATTGTTAATGTTATGGTTATGACTGCTCAACAATTTGATGATCTAAATGATGATGAAATTGATAAATTACCTGTGTTACCATTAGTTATTGCTCGTTGTTCTCCAAAAACAAAAGTTCGTATGATTGAAGCTTTACATCGTCGTGATAAGTTTTGTGCAATGACTGGAGATGGTGTTAATGATTCACCAAGCTTAAAAATTGCTGATGTTGGAATTGCAATGGGGATCAATGGATCTGATGTTGCAAAAGATGCAAGTGATATTATATTAAGTGATGATAATTTTGCATCGATCATTAATGGTATTGAAGAAGGTCGTCGTATGAATTCAAATATTCAAAAATTTGTTTTACAGTTATTAGCTGAAAATGTTGCTCAAGCTTTATACTTAATGATTGGATTAGTTTTCAAAGATGCAGATGGTGTTTCAGTTTTTCCATTATCACCAGTTGAAGTTTTATGGGTTATTGTTGTTACTTCATGTTTTCCTGCAATGGGATTAGGTTTAGAAGCTGCAGAACCAGAGATTATGGATAAAGATCCAAAACCTTCAAAAGAAAGTGTCTTTTCATGGACAATGATTGTTGATTTATTTTGCTATGGGGTTTGGATGGCTATTTGTTGTTTATGTTGTTTTATCATTGTTATTTATTCATTTGGAAATGGTGAACTAGGTTTATCATGTAATAAAGATTCCGGAGATAATTGTCATTGGGTTTTCAAAGCAAGATCAGCGTCATTTGCTACAATGACATGGTGTGCATTAGTTTTAGCATGGGAAGTTATTGATATGGAAAAATCATTATTTAAAATGAAATATGAAACTGATACACCGTATACACAAGTTTTCAGAGATTTATGGTCAAATAAGTTTTTATTCTGGTCGGTTATTGGGGGTTTTATTAGTTGTTTCCCAGTTATTTATATACCAGTTATTAATAATAAAGTTTTCCTTCATGGACCAATTGGTAAAGAATGGGGGGTTGCAGTTGCATTAAGTGTTGCATTTTGGATTGGTTGTGAATTTTACAAATTTATTAAAAGAAGAGTGTTATCAAGAATGACTAAAAAAGAAAAAGATTCCAGAGATATTTTTGATAAATACACTAGTAGTTATTCTACTGGTAGTAACACTTTAGTTTGCTGAATTTTCAATTGAATTTTGTATATTAGTATTATCAAATATTTATTATTATTATTATTACTTTGAATTAAAGAATTGTATAATTTTATGATTAAACTCTGATGGATTATCTAAAAATAAGTTATGACCAGCTTTATCCAATATATCAAAATCAATTTTTTTATTATTTATCGAAGGCAAGTAGCCAGCTTCCATATTCATCCAATCAAATTTCCCATATAATAATTGAATTTTATTTACTTCTTGACTCAACTGTGAAATTGAATCCAAAATTGGGTTTCTTGATAATAAGCTAGTACTTAATAATTTAGTCAAATGAGTATGACTATTTGAATTTTGTAAAAAAATCAAACAAGTTATATCAGTTAAAAGTTTAATTTGTGATAAGTCTGATGAGCCTCTTGTATATCTTTTGATTAAATATTTTTGAATCAAATGAACACCAACTGGACCTAATCTTTTCAAAAATGTGAAGCCATTTTTAACAATAAACTCTAGAAGTGCAGTGTTGCTACCTAATTGGCGGTAGTACAATGGACTTGATGGATTGAAACTTGTTATTCCACTGGTTATATTATTGTTAATTGAAAGAATATTTTTTTCCACACCAACTGGTGAAATTAAAGATAATTTATTGACCAATTGAGGGTTTGATTTTGTGAAATGGAATGAAATTAATCCACCAAATGAATGACCTAACAAATTAATTTTGGTTCTAGTTAAATTATTTGCAATTAACCAATTAGTTAAGTTTTCATTATAATAATTATGAATATTGTTCAAGACTTTTGAGTTTTGAACGTTATCTTTATCCAGCTGAAATTCGTAGTTCCCATTCTCTATTGGTATCACAGTTAATTGTTCTTTAATATCACCTGCGTTATCACCACTGTTCATTGGTAATAAATTTTCTGATATCCCACAATCTGGTAAATCAACAGCATAAATTTTCTTGAAATGGGTTGAAAGACCAACTAGATTCCTATGATATAAGATTCCACTAGATGCAAACCCGTGGATCATTACTAATGGAGTGTCATTTGGAGCATTGTTGTTTGTCACTTCAATTTGGTAGATTCCATTAACCACTTTATTTTTGTATAGTGAGCTTGAATTGGCAAATTCTGCTGCTAGCAGAACATTGTGGTTCTTCAGTAGTAGCTGTTTTGTCGGAGTGGTGAGGTATTGTGCATATAGTCTAAGCGAGGACAGGAAGTTGAACATGTTCAACGTTCTACTGCAAAATATCAAAAAAATGAATCAAATTATTCCTGTGTTTTTAAAGAGATCAAAATAACGAGGTCTGGCAGCAGCAGCAGCCTTGTAAAAACAGTCTACTCCACTTCTGGTACCTGGACTACATTAAATTGGCTGAGTGTATCGCTTTATATTTCTATGGTTTATAATATCCGGTGCTAACTGCTCAACAGTCATTCTTCTTCTTTTAGATTATTTTCTGAATATATGAGAAGCTGATGCCTGGTTTGTGGCAAAGATCAGAGTCTCAGCAATCACGGTATTCTGTCTTCTAGTAGTGGCAAACACAATTAAATCTGATATGTCCTGTGCCACCAATGGCTCTGTTCCTTTATAAACACTTTTGGCCTTTTCTTCGTCTCCGAAAAACCTCACTTTAGAGAACTCTGTCTCAACGTTACCTGGGTCGATCTCGATAACTCTAATCTTTGTGGAGATTAACTCTTTTCTAAGTGAGTGGGAAAAGGATCTTAAAGCTGCTTTGGTAGCACAGTAAATACCTCCACCTGGGTATGGGTCTCTACCAGCAATGGAGCCTAACTGGACAATGTCACCACAGTCCCTGGCTTTCATGCCTGGTAGAACTTTTTGGGTGATTGCAATCATTCCAATGACGTTGGTTTGAAACATGGTGTCAATATCCACTTGTCTGATATCTCCAATCAAATCCAAACCTTGAGCTTTACCAGCGTTGTTGACCAAGATATCGATTTCAGCAAATTCAGCTGGTAAAGCAGCGAAAAATGCATCGATGGCAGTTAAGTCACTCACATCTAAAGCAGCAGTGTAGATTTTGATAGATGGATACTCTGATTCTAAGGATGCTTTCAAAACATCCAATTTCTCCAATCTTCTTGCTGTTAACACCAAATTGATATTACCTTGTGAAACAGCAGCGTAATCTTGAGCTAAAGCTTCACCAATACCAGCAGAAGCACCGGTAATGAGCACAGTTTTACCTGCGATTCTTTCAGCAGCTTGTTTACCGTAAGACATTCTTCTTCTTTATTATGAAGTTATAGCCTGTAAGTGATTACTGATGAGTATAAAGAAGAAAATCCAAGAGTAACATAAAGTGTTATCGGTGGTGTATTTATACTTGATTTGGTCGATGAAGATTAGAGGGAAACCAGCACCGGCGGATTATCTTTACATAATAATTTAGTAGTAAGTTCAAAGTTCAAACTTTCTAAATTCAAGCCTTAAATTTTAATTAATTAATCAATTAATTAATTAATTAAAGTTAACTGCAGTCTGGAGGACTCTGAATCTATATTTGTACCATGTAGACTTAGTGTTACGTGTAGTATTTACCACTGTCTTGGAAAACTGTCTCATTTCCTGTGACCTGTCACGTGTATATTTTGTTTGTTAGTAAAGAATTAGTAAGTAATTGATCATGTGATAATGATTTGTCAGATGATATTTCACGTGATTATTGTTTTAAATTTTATTTGACCAAAAACTGAAAATTTATTTACAAGTGAAATTGATAAATTAATAAACTGTTTTGAACTCCAACTGGCTCAGTTGTTCATTCCAGAAGCTAAAGAAACTCAGTACAGCAACACAATAAAATAAAATGCCAGTGTCTCCAGAAGAACAGCGTCTCCGACAATTATATGCACAGATCGACATCCACAAGACTGGCAAAGTCGACATCAAAACATTACACGACGCTTTTGCAAAATCCGATCACCCTCTTAAAAAGGCACCAGATGCCATTGATTCTCTTTTCCACTCACTTGACAGCAACAGAGACAATGTCATCGATTTTATGGAGTTCAAGGACTACATGCTTAAAGCTGAATCTCAAATATCAGAAGGTTTCCAAAAATTGGACAAAGATAAAGATGGTCGTCTAATCACAAATGATTTGAACAACTATCTAGACTCATTATTATCATCATCAACCACCAATAACTCTAATGACACTGATTTACAACATTTTATAAAATTACTACAAAAAAAACAAGAACAAAGTAGGCAATATATCACATATGAAGAATGGAGAGATTTCTTACTTTTTGTTCCAAGACTCAATGGCTCCCGTTTCAAAACTGCATATGAATTCATCAACAATAATGACGTGGATCTAAATTCAGAAGGTGATGTTACTGTTGTTAATGATTTTTTGAAAGGTGTTGGTTTTTTTTTTGCAGGTGGATTAAGTGGTGTTGTTTCAAGAACTTGTACTGCTCCATTTGACAGAATCAAAGTTTTTTTAATTGCAAGAACAGATTTATCTTCAACAATTATAAAATCTTCAAATCTGGCCACTGATGCAAAACATATTTCAAAATTGAAATCTCCATTAATTAAAGCTGCAACTACTTTATACAAACAAGGTGGTCTAAAGGCATTTTATGTTGGGAATGGCTTAAATGTTTTAAAAGTTTTCCCTGAAAGTGCAATGAAATTTGGTTCTTTTGAAGTTGCTAAAAGATTCTTGAAAAAATTAGAAAATAAAGGGAACTCAAATGATGCTGAACTATCAAGATTCTCAACCTATATTGCCGGTGGTATGGGTGGTGTTGTTTCCCAGTTTACAGTATATCCAATTGATACTCTGAAATATAGAGTTCAATGTGCTAATCTTGATAATAAACAAAAAGGAAATGAATTATTAATTAAAACTGCAAAAGATATGTTTAAAGAAGGTGGTTTCAAAATGTTTTATAGGGGTGTTCTTGTTGGTGTCACTGGGATTTTTCCTTATGCTGCTTGTGATTTGGGTACTTTTTCTGCTTTGAAAAAATGGTATATTAATAAAAAAGCCATTGAACTAAATTGTTCAAAAGATGATGTTATAATGAGTAATTTTGTTGTTTTGCCCATGGGTGCTTTTAGTGGTACTGTTGGAGCCACCCTTGTGTATCCTATCAATTTATTAAGAACTAGATTACAAGCCCAGGGAACGTATGCTCATCCTTATAAATATGATGGTTTCAAAGATGTTTTGCTCCAAACTGTGAAAAGAGAAGGATACCCTGGTTTATTCAAAGGGTTGGTACCTAACCTAGCTAAAGTTTGTCCTGCTGTCTCGATCAGTTATTTGATGTATGAGAACTTAAAAAGGGTTATGGGATTGGAATGATTTACTTCTTTTATTTTATTATTCTTTAGGGTATCTGTAACGAAGGAAAAAATGAAAAAGAAATACTTGCTAAACTAAAAGATACGTGATACACATTACAAAACGAAATAACTAGATATCCTACACTGACAACTTGTGAATAATATATATATATATAATAAAATAAAAATAAAAATAAAAATAAAATAAAATAAAATAAAATAAAAAATTCTGTAGAATTACATACTTAAGGCAGATCACGTCGATAATTTTTTTAACAATTTCCAAATTGAGTATTAAATACTTCCTTAAGTGACAAATTCAAGAGTTTGAAGCTCAAAATGCTCACACAGATAGACAGTAAGGACATACTAAAAATCACCTCCGGTCAAGTGATTATAGACTTGAAAAGTCTGGTGAAAGAACTCATAGATAACTCAATTGACGCGAACTCAAATTCAATTGAAATATTATTTAAAAATCATGGAATTGATTCAATTGAAATCAGTGATAATGGAGATGGAATTAGTGAGGATGATTATGAAACCATTGCTCTAAGACATTACACATCTAAAATATCTTGTTTTGAAGATGTCGAGAAAGTTGAAACTTTAGGTTTTAGAGGTGAAGCATTGAATTCAATTTGTTCTATTTCAAATTTGTCAATTATTACTACAACAAATGGACCCAAAGCTACATTGTTGGAATTTGATCATAAAGGTAAACTAGTCAAAAAAACAATAATTTCTCGATCAAAGGGAACAAGTTTCATTATTAAAGATTTATTTTTCAATTTACCAGTTAGAAAAAATCAGTTTATTAAAAACAATAAAAAAGAGTTTAATGATTGTTTAAATTTGATTCAAAAATACTCATTAATTTTAACAAATTTCAAAATATCAGTTTACAATGAGTCATCAACAGGAGTTAAAAAACTATTATTATCAACTCAATCAAATTCCAAAATTACACAAAATTTTATAAATATATTTGGATCAAATTCTATCTCAGGATTAACTGAAATTTCACTGCCCTTGTCAAGAAATTCACAGCTGTCCGGATATATATCAAACACATCATTTGGATTTGGCAGAAACTCAAAAGATAGACAATTTTTATATCTAAATAAGAGACCAATAATTCAACAAAATTTAATCAAATTAATTAATGAAGTTTTCAAAACTTTCAATAATTTACAATTCCCTCAATTTATATTAAACTTGGAATTATCATTAGGAACATTTGATATCAATATAACACCAGATAAATCTATTGTGTTGATTCATAATGAAAATGAACTTTTCGAAGAAATCAAACTAAAAATGATTGATTTTTTCAGTGATTTGAAATTACAAGTTCCAATAAATACTTCAAAGAATTTAATTTCTGCTTTAAAACCTTCAATACCAAGAGGTGAACGAACATTAGAGAAATTTGAAAATTTCAAGAATTTGAATAATTTGAATAAAGTTATTGCTAAAAATGAAAAGAATTTGATTAAAGATACTGTTAGAATGGAAATTGGTGATGAAGTGATTGTTTCTGAGGTTTTTATGGATAAAAAGGGGAAGTTGGAAATATTGGATAATGAAGTTAGTCGGGAAATGAATGATGAAGAAGAAGAAGAAGAAACAGATGAGATCTTGGAAGATGAAGTTGTTCTTGAGCAGAAAGAAATGAAAGATGGAAATAATGATAGTGAAGAGCAAGATGATGAAATAGAAAAACTAGAGGAAGGAAAAGAACTGGAAGATCAAGATGAATATGTTCATTATAATTATGATCCAGTAGAGGAACCAGAATCTTCTGAGATAATAGAACCAAACTATGTAAAAAATCTAAATAAATCAAATGAAATAGAAACAACAATGAATGATTTTTCGGCTTTAGAGGATACAAAAGATACAACAGCCACATCTTCGAAATTGTTTATTGATATAAGTGATGAAGATGAACCAGAAGAAATTAGTGATAATGTTTCATATTGCAACATCAAAAAATCACCAAATAATAATTTCAACCCTATTGAAACAGTTCATCAACTTAAAACTGAGTTAAACTCATCAGATCTGAAGTTTCTCAAGCCTTCAATGATTGAAAAAAAAGAGAATTCTAATCCACTGATCCTAAATGATTTAATAGTTGATGATATAACAAACCAAAAAGAATCTGAAGAATTTTTAACATTAAGTATATCTAAATCAGATTTCAGCAAGATGAAAATTATAGGACAATTTAATTTGGGATTTATTTTAGTTTCAAGAACTAATTTAAATAAAGAAACAAATGAAATTGATAACAAAGATTTATTCATTATTGATCAACATGCATCTGATGAGAAATATAATTTTGAAAAATTAAATAACGAAACTGTTTTTGAGTCACAAACTCTAGTTGTTCCTAAAACTCTTGGATTATCGATATTGGATGAATTAATAGTCATTGAGAATCAATCATTGTTCCAACAAAATGGATTCAAATTTAAAGTTATTGAAGAAAATAATCCAGGATCTAAAATTTTATTATTATCCAAACCAATGTCCAAAAAAGTTATATTTGATGAATCTGATTTCATGGAAATCATAGATTTAATCAAATCAAACCCATTAAGTTCATCAACCTCATCATCAAATTATAAAAATTTTCAAAATTTAAAATGTTCCAAAATTCGATCCATGTTTGCCATGAGAGCATGTAGGAGCAGTATAATGATTGGGAAAGAATTAAACATGACACAGATGACAACAGTTGTTAGGAACTTGAGTGGGCTAGATAAACCTTGGAATTGTCCTCATGGACGACCAACAATGCGTCATCTTTTGAATTTACAACAATGGGACACGTTTACAGGTGACTATTCCATTTAATTCATTTCTTTTTTGTTTATTTTATATTTATATACATATCCCTGTGGTTTAAGCCCTTCTTTCTAATCTATTCAATCTTTTAGCGGTTTTAGCATTGTTTTTAGTGTGTTGACCACGGACCGGTAGACCAAGAGAATGTCTCATACCTTGTAAAGTACCGGTTTTTGCTCTTATATTGGACACAACCAAGGCTCTTGCTTCAGCATCAATGGTCATATCAGACAGCTCTTTAGTGATACTTAGAATTTGTGCCTCATTTAATTGTTGTACTCTCATGTATGGATAAAAACCTAGTTTTGAGCAGACTTTTTGCGCAGTAAGTGGACCAATACCGTAAAATCCTAGAGTGAGTGCCTTCTGTACAAGAATGGAGCCTTTGAATGACTTCCCGAGAATAGAAACACCCATTTTCCAGCAGCGTTGTGAACAATTTGAAGAAATGGTCGATTTTTCAGTAAGTTTTTTTTTTCTTTTAAACTACAAAGAAAACGGTTTGGCCAGGACAAATATCAAAACTTTTTATGGAATTGAACAGGAAATAAAGCCATTTGAAGATGTTTTGAGTGATGTAAAATGATGCTGTAAGCTTTGAAGATTTGATACAATGTGGATGTTTTTATTTGAAAGAAAAGGAGTCATTTTGAGCAAAATATGAATAAAAGTATGAATAATAAATAATACATAAGAACGAATACTGATAAGATGGTAATTTTCGATGTGTTGTATGGGAACAGTGTATTTTATTTTTTGTATAAGTACAATTTGGTGGTTAGATAACACTCATAAAAGTGCAAGATCGTCTCGATCAACATCCAATCTTAGAATTAACAGACTTCTAAGCAGTGCACACATTGAGATAAAACTCGCAATCCCAATAGGCACCACAGCATAAACTGTGATATTATAGTAGTCCACACTACGTTCTCTTCGTTTTTGCTGCACATCCAAATTGCTGGTGACAAAATTTTGAATAATATAAGCACCGGTTAAAACACACGATATCAGAATCCATGTGTGTAAAGTATAGAAATTATCAGGACTAAAAATCTGTAAAGCAGCCTGTTCTATCAGTATCAGTAGCAACGACAACGACATCACTCTTAAAATCGCTGCTGTTGTTTGATAAATCACAATCCATCTAATCATTAATCCATCAATGACACTGAAGGCAAGGTATGATGCAACAAGACACCATAGACCAGTAAGAAAAAGTTCAGAGCAGCTGGGATCAAGTAAGTTCTGTACAAATGTGTAGTTGTTATTTGGTTTGTTGTATAGGTTGTAACTTGCTTTGAAACATTTGAAAGCATAGATCAATGACGGGAGCATCACTGAGTCTCGACATATAGCCAGCAAAAAATGCTGTCTTGCATTAAGCAGCTTGAGGCCAAAGTTCTTGAGACGTGCTTTTTCTAGATCCAAGCTTCTAGTCAGGTTCTCACTGAAATTATTAAAATTGATTCTATTGTTCCTACTACTACTACTACTGCTGCTGCTGCTGGATCTATGTGTTGTAGATAATGTAGTATCAATTTGTGTTTGTGCAATTGGTTGAATACTCGTCTGGTCGTCGCTATCCTGATCAAACCGTAGTTCATTCCTCAGTCCACTTGTTATCTCACGGTAACTTGGAATACGCTCAACTCTATGTACCTCGTTTTGAAACTCTTCGTAGTCTGAAGAGTCTGCGTTGGGAATTGGTGGTGGAATGTCCGCATAGTTCATTGTTAACAAGAAGAAGGAAAGAAAGATGGAGTTGTTTATACTTTCTATGCTTGATATTGAAAATTTTTTATTAAATTTTATTTATTTAGTGTCAAAAGGTTAAAACTACAAAATTGCGAATTTTGAACTTTGAGAATTAAGTTTTGCAAGTGCATGAGCAAAACCCCAGTTGATGTGAGCTTTGAAGTGAATAAATACAAATTCTTGGGAAGAAGAAAAAAAAAAAAGATTTTTCTATGCAACGTCTGTGTGTCTGTTTCTGTTTTTTTTTTTAATATATATTTTAATGATATTAAAATTATTGAAGTGAACCTACCAGAATTGGTACCATGCTCTGTGTAGTTTTCTGCTGAGTGCTTTATAGTGTTCCATTTCACCCCAACAGTCTCTCCCCCAATCACAACCAGCCATGTTCACCACAAAGTCTCTGTCACGTTCATTGTAGAAAAATCTAGGGTCATTTGCTTGGTCTGAACATGCACCTGGTGGAAATGCGTTGATTGATCTTAATGGTAAAAACCCAACTCTCTCTCTAATCCATGGATATGTGTCATACAATGTTTCCAAAGCATCTTGTTCGGAATGCTCCCAAATCATATGCATTTGTTCATAGAATACTGGATCCCACCAGATATCCAACAATGAATCTGTCCATTCTGATCTTCTGATCAAAAATGACCCAAGATTGAACCCACCGCAGTCTTGGGTGATCAATAAATCAATCTCTTTAGAATAATCAACAAATGGGGCATCAGTTTTCAAATCCAAAGGATTGAACTCTTTCAAATTTCTAGTAACACTGTCCAAATGCTTGAAAATTTGATCTTCCAAGCTGACTTGGGGTTCCATAATGTAAGTATGCAAATCTAACCACCAAAACCATTCGGCTTTTGGGAATTGTCTCATCGTTTGTTTTAAGATATCAACTTTTTCCCAGCTTTCTCTCCATTCATGGCTATATCTTTTCTTTGTAGTCATGTCTTTGATACTTAAAGCATAGCCATGCCTTTCGGCATAATCTTTCTTGTTGGCAATTGAGGAACGTTCAATTGACCATTCTTGAGCACCTTTCCATTTCAAAACTCCTCCTCCTTCGTTAGCAGCAAGTATGATCACCACTTTGGGCGACTGAAACACTTTGAAGTGAGGCACAAACGGGGCTGATGTAAACAGTGATAGAAACAGTAGTGAAACAACAACAAATAACAACTTTTTGTATTTGTTTGTGAATTTTTTGAGCGTGTTGAAAGTTGAATTTGAAGGGTGGTACCTCAAATTGGACTCAATGTCTTTGTCTAGGTACACCATTCTGTAAATTTAATCAAAGTTTCTAGCAGATGTGGACGCAGTGAAGTGTGAAATCAACAAACGAGAATTTATTTTGATCAACAATTTTATCTCTGAGCTGAATTGGGTATTTGACGCTGAAAAGCAGCTGGAAAAAAAGGCGTGTGGTGTGAAATGAGTGGTAAAGCACGATGAGCAGCTTTTCTACTTTGCAAAACACGCTGGAAAAACAGGAAAATCCGCTTCAAAAACTAAATTCAAACAAAACAGCTGGGAACTCGAGACTAACAAAAAGTTGGAAAACTGAAATTGTTTTTTTTTTTTTGTGAAGTTTTTTGTTGACGAGTTTTGGGCGGTTTTTTGAGTTTAAAACTGTTTTTGAAGCAGAATCTGAAGCTGTTGCAACTAGGAAGTGCAATTGGATTCTGAGAGGAGTAGAATGGTTTTTTGATGGCTGTTTTTGGAGCCGAATTGAACAAGTTGGCGTGGTGTTTTTGGTCTCTATTAATAGTTACGTAATAGGTGCAACGTTGATCTTTTGTTTTAAGCGAATTTTAAAGGATTTAAGCTGGGTTGTTAGATAGCATAAAGAAAGAGGAAGAAGGTTACTCTCAGTACGTTTGGGGTATGCCTGGATCGTGGTTTGGAGATGATCTTCGTTCCAATATCAAAATTACCCGGGTTGTCTCACTTAAATAATATGAAGACTGTAAACATTGGTGAATCACTATCTCTTAAGCTATTAAATCACAAATTAACTTCACCATTGCAGCTTGGTCTACGTATGGACCAGTACCCCAGAAATTCCAGTATTCAACGCATTGATTTCACGACATCTAATGACATTATTATAAACTCAAAACTCAAACATCCTAACTCACTCAACTCTTGCTCAACATTTACCATTCAAAAACCATAATAGTCCTCGTAATCACCACAGCACTTCTGCATCCATAACTATCTTGAAATGCCCTCAAATCTACCGACAAAGGTATCAAAACAAAAACAAAAACAAAAAAAAAACTTTTCGTGTTCCAACCACCTTCAATTCCAATTTTTCTCTGAAAAGTAAACAAATAAACAAAACAAACTTTAGTTTCTTCTAAAGAAGCAAAAACTTACCCAAAAAGCGCCTAATTCGCAGCAAAACGATGTTTCAGCATTTTGCGCAGCAGCTGAGCGCTGTAGTTAACGCAAACAGTGTGTATCAGGATTTTCTGTTTTTTTTTGCTGGATTAGAAAGCCATTTTGCAACTATTTTGCCACTTCAATTACTAACAAAAACAGACTCTGATGCTAAAATACAGATCCTTAGCGGACTCAAAGCTCAGATTAAGCGCGAAGCTGTTGACTTACAAGACGTGCCGCACTATTTTGACACTCTCAAAACAGCTTCTCGATCAACAGACCCAAAACTTTCCACTTTGGCATTCAGCACTATTTGTCATTTAGTTAAAAGAGTTAGCATGCAAGACCCTACATTTCTCAGATCTTGTTCCAAATCTATCCTTCCCATCTTATTAAATAAATTGATCGATCAGAAACCCCAAGTGCAGATGCAGGCAAGACACGCCTTAGAGACATTCTGGTTGGCTAACCCTTCAATCGTGGAAAACTATCTAAAAGACTCCGGTCTAATTCACTCAAATTTCAAAATAAGAGCAGAAACTATTGCATTCATATCGAATCTAATTGATCTGAACTCAAATTTTCAATTCAACTCTTTATTACCAAACTTAGTGAATTTATTTAGAGATGATAATTCTCAAGTTTTAAGAAATTTGGAATCTTTACTTTCAAAATATTACTTCAAACATCCTTCTAAAACTGGTGATTTCATCAATGAATTAAAGTTACAGAAAATTGATTTGAAGTCTTTCAACAAAATTCTAACAGAAATCGATCCAAATTTATTAATCCAATTCAATAATATTCAACCTGAGATCAACAAACCACCAATGACAATTGATACATTCGCCAACCTGAAAGCATCCTCTTTATCCGCTTTCTCCAGTAGACACTCCCAAATACCTACTTCTATCAAAAACTCATCTACCAACAACTCAAACGACAACAACATTAATGAACTGAATGAAATATTAGCTAAAATTTCAACAACCAGTCTAGATCCAAATTTAAAACCAATTGTGGTTCATTCTTCTCAAGATCTAGCAAAAGAGACAGAGATCTTGTTGAAACCTTTCAGTGGCAAAGAAACTGAATTTAATTGGAATCAAAGAGAGAAAAGTATAATAAAATTTAGATGCTTAATTTTAGGTAACTATTTACACTTTCCTGAAGCTTTAGTGAGTTCAATAAGATTACTTATTGATGGAATAAATAAATCTGTCAACTCTTTGAGAACTACCTTATCAAACAATGGTTGTCAGTTAATCAAAGAAGCTTCGGTGTATTTGAACAAATCATTAGATCCAATTCAAGATATTTTATTCCAATCGTTATCTTCACTAACTTCAGCTACAAAAAAAATTTCTTCATTAAATTCATTTGGTTCCATTTGTCAGTTACTATTAAATACAAGTTATAATCAAAGAATTTTCAATCAATGTTTCAATTTATTTCAAGAGAAAAATATTCAACCAAGACTTTATTCCTCGACTTTTCTACAAATTTTACTAATAAAACATCATTTGAAATTTGATAATTCTAATTTGGAAATTATAAGTAAATGGATTTCAAAAGGTTTAACAGATCCAAACGTTTCAGTGAAAGAATCAATGAGATCAACTTTCTGGATTTTCAATAGATTTTTTAAAGATCAAGCTGAATTAATTTATAATAAACAAGATTCAAATATTAAAAAAGGTTTAGAACGATCAAAACCCAAGAACTCAAACCAATCATTCAGCACCACTACCAGTCACAATGAAGTTAAAAGAAAATCATCGATAAAAGATTTGATGAATAATCAACATTTCTCACATAGAAGATCGGAATCACTTGATAATTCAACAAATTTAAGAAACTCTGGATCTTTTGAGAACCTGAAAATGAAAGAGAATTTACAACATAGAAAATCAGAATCCTTGGATTTGAATAAAAATGATGACAGTTTAGAAAAATCAACTAAAACTGGAATTGGTATGCCTCAAAGAGTTAAAGTTAATCAAATAAACTCGAATTCTAGTCAAATAGCTTCAAATCAAACAAATTCCATCACTATAACGAATACAAACAATATAAATAGCCAAAATGGTCAAGATAATCAAATTCCACCATTATTATTACCTCCGAAAAGATCAGCATCATCATCCGCAACCAATTCAATACCTGAACCAATAAGTGTAGAAGCTTCCAATGATGGAATTGATTTAATTAAAAATCTACTAAAATCTTCACTGACAACAGATAGAATTGAAGGTTTAAATCTACTGAAAACATCTTATGAAAATAATAATGTTGTTACTTATGACACAACTGATTTGTCATCTATTCTGAACAAACTAATGATCATTGATCCTTATTTATTTAAACCTTTGCTCAATACTGTTCAATTCATTCAATCAATTGATATTGGAATCATCTTGAAATTATATTCGATTAACAAAGAAGAAAATATTAATTTTTTGATTGATAATTTAGGGCTATTGAAATTGATTAAAGGGATTTTATCGTTGATCAAATCATTAGAGTCAATTTCTTTTGAAACTGCGAATTCAACAATGTTTCACATCAAATTCAAAAATAAATTTCTAGAATTCTCAATTAAATCATTATATCTAATCGTCAAAGAAAAACCTATAATTTTGATACCATCAATATTGGAAATCTGTAATACAATTTTTCCTTTAGCAATTAATGATCTTCCAAATTTTGAAGAGTTAATATTGGAATTATATGAATTCAATAATGAAAATTTTAACAAAGCGTTGAAAAATTCAAATTCTTCCTATATTAATTTTAAAATTTCTTCAATTTTGAAGGATTTCAATGATAATGATAAATATAATCCAAATGGAAATGATGATGAATTTGTTGAACAACCACTGACCGAAATGACAATGATTAATCCTTTGAATAAATGCTCTAATGATCCAACTGTTAATATGAGAAATGTTGGAACTGATATGACAATGATTATACCAAATTTCAGTGATAAAAAAATTCAAGAGAAAATTGATATAAGTGATATTTTCCAAAAAGATTATTTGAAAGGTGATACAAAGGAACCAAACAAAGATGAGAAGTTTTCATTTGAAGAAGATTCGCCATTCATTGAAAGTAAATCGAAAGACTTGAATTCTTCAAATAATTCAAGAATTTCCTTATTTGAAGATTCTAAAAAATCACCAATTCCTGTTTCTAAACCACCTACGTCATCATCTTCTGAAAAATCAAACTCAAAACACTTAAAATCTTTAAGTGATATAATTAATTCATCAGATCCTTTTTTTAATAATATTACTAAGAAAAAGGAATTTAAAATTTTCCAAGATTCTGAAACTCAGATTAATATCCCATCAACAGTTTTCAATCTAGAATTAGAAGTTTCAAACGTAGCAAATTCACATGGGTTTGATCCTAGAAATGTTGAGAGAATTTTAAACAACTTCAATTCTAAAACATTTAAATCTCAAGAAATCAATTATTTAATTGGTTTATTGAGTGATATTTCGAAGCATTCTAAATTCCAAGAATGGTTGAAATCCAACAATGGTTATTCATTAATGATTACTACAATGATTGAAATTTTTAATAATGATGGTTTGGAATTAAAAAAAGGAACTTTGTTTAAAATCTTATGTTTGATAAAAGAATTGTTAATTTTGAAAGATGATTTCAAATTGAGTGATTCAGAAATTATTAAAGTTTGGGATGTTTTAATAATTATTAGCTTACACATTGATAAACAAGATGAGATTTATTTAATTTTAGAAGAAACCTTCAGTGAATTCGAATTAGGGAATTTTGATCATAGATTAATTATGAAGGAGTTGAATGAAGATAAAGGGAATAAAATTTTATTGAAATTTTTGATAAATTCATTAAATCAGGTCATTAAATGCCAAAATTTATCAATTGAAGACTTAAAAGAAATTGATTCAATACTTTTCAAAAAATTTGAAAAAAGAACAGATATCGAGATCACCAGATTGATAACCATTTGTTACTCAAATATTAAGCTAAAAACACATGATGAAGAAATCTTCAGTAAATTTAGTAAATTACAACTGAAAATGATTGATTTTTATGGCTATAAATATTGAGTTTTGATTTTTCATTTTAATAAATTTCAACTGTAGATTAAACATAACTTTGTTGATAACTTTTTTGTGGTTAACTTTCTTTTCACTTGGTCTTCTTTTTTTTTTCTTTTTTTTTTTTTTGCCAAATTAATTAACGATAACTTTTCTTGAAAAGGTTATTATTTGAATTAAGAACATTTTGAGAGTTTAAATTTGAATTTAGATTATTGTAATTTTTATTATTAAAATTTGTTGCCATTGAATGAGATCTTGAAATGTTTAAAGTTCCAATTTTCATATGGTTTGATAATCTTGCTGCCAATTGTTGAGAAGTTGATGATCTTTTACTTATTTTATTTGACATTTGATTTGAGTTTATATTATTATTGTTGTTCAATTTTACTACATGATCATTATTTCTTTTTTGCATTACGAGTAGTGGTGAGTCACTAGAACTTGCTCCTGATAGTAAGCTTGATGCTGAGTTTGGAGTAGTGTTGTTTCTTACTGATATGGTATTGAACTGTTTGAGTACTGGTAGGTTTTGTTGCTGTTGCTGTTGCTGTTGCTGTTGCTGTTGCTGTTGCTGTTGCTGTTGCTGTTGCTGTTGCTGTTGTTGTTGCTGTTGCTGTTGCTGTTGTTGTTGGTGGTGGTGGTGGTGGTGATATATATTACTTGACTCTGCTATGATACTATTTGAATTGTTACTGTTATTTTTCACTTTATTGGTTGAAGGTTGATATGAAGGTAATCTTTGCAATGAATTTTTCTTAACTTGATTGACAAAAGAAGTAGAGATTTGTCTTGTTTCAGGTTGCTGTTTCAGTGGAGGAGAATCGAGGGTTAAATCAATTGTGTCAGGTCTTCTCAAATTCATTTGACTGTTTTTGAAATGATGTGATACGGTTGGATTGGAGTGTTGTTTATTTGAATGAGAATTTGAAAGCGAAGTTGCTGATGACCCAAGATATGAGTTATGATTCACAAGTTTCATTTTCAAACTGGAGTTCTCATCTTGTAATTGTTGAACTTGTCTTTCTAAAGAATACACCATTTTAATCTTTTCCTTTGCATCAGATAATAAAGATTTTTGTTTCAGGATCTTGCTGTTTAATCTTTGAATGAGCTCATTTTGATGGTTGATCATATCATTGAGTGCACTAAACTGGAACTGTGCGTTACCAAACAACTGTTCCACCTGAGTGGGAAACGGTATAAACAATGGTTTCAAATCAATGGGTAAGTTATCATCAATTTTAGCCACTGAAACGTAAGGAACATTACAGAATGAGCAAGTGATTTTACTGCGTTCTATGTTGGAAGGATCCACATGTGGGTTGTCTAAGAGAGTTAGATGTTGCAAATCATGGATGCTAAAACACCAGGTATTTCTCTAGTACCTTTGATAATATCATTTTGACACAAAATGTGCGCGCAAGAGGTGAGATAAAGCTCTAGATTCTGGGTGTTGTTGTAAGACGCGTAGCACACTTTGCAGTAGCTGACAAAATTGCTGCTTTCCATGTTCGATTGAGCAGTGAGCTGGCAGTTTTCTGTGCTGCTTCTAAGTTGTTTTGGTGGCAAAAAGTGTTTTGAATTTTAATTTTCAAATTTCAATATTTGTATTTTAGAAAAGGGAAATAATCAAATGTTGCGCAAACCAAACACGACAAGCAGTTTGCATAAACTTCTATTTTCGGTAATTTGTTCACAACATGCTACTGAAAATAGATATACTGGCAGGGTTTGATACGGGATTGCCAAAAACAGCCAGATTGGCAAAGTCCCTACTGCCAAAACTTCCACCTTTGTAAGTTTGTTATCCAAAACAGAAAAGTTTGCAGAAAAACCAACCGGAGTTTCACCGGAATTTCACTACAAGCTGCAACTTGCAAGCTACAATTTAACTGGAAAATGAAAAATATGCCATTTATTAATAAAATGGACAACATCACAAGATGAATCCTTTTTTCTGAAGTTTAACAAACTTATAAGAAGAAACAGACACATCGAAATGCTTCGTATGCAACACATCAGATCCGTGATTAAACCGGCCTATGCTTCCCACTTCCACACCTCTTCTGCTTTACTCAAAATCAAAGTGAAAACTCCAGTTGTTGAGTTGGATGGGGATGAGATGACTAGAATCATCTGGTCCAAGATCAAGTCTCAATTGATTTTGCCTTATGTTGATGTTGATTTGAAATATTACGATTTGGGGATCAAGAGCAGAGATGCAACAAACGATCAAATTACGGTGGATTCTGCTAATGCTATCAAAAAATACGGTGTTGGTATTAAATGTGCCACTATTACTCCAGATGAACAAAGAGTAGAGGAATTTGGTTTAAAGAAAATGTGGAAATCTCCAAACGGTACTATTAGAAACATTTTGGGTGGTACTGTTTTTAGAGAACCAATTGTCATTCCTAGAATTCCAAGGTTGGTTCCTGGTTGGGAGAAACCAATTATTATTGGTAGACACGCCCATGGTGATCAATATAAAGCCACTGATTTGGTTGTCCCAGGTGCTGGTAAGTTGGAACTGGTTTATACACCAGCCAATGGTGAACCAGCTCAAACTTTAGAAGTTTATGACTATAAAGGTGCAGGTGTTGGTTTGGCTATGTATAACACTGAAGAATCCATTGAAGGTTTTGCTCATTCTTCCTTTAAATTGGCTTTAACCAAGAAATTGAACTTGTTTTTATCTACTAAAAACACCATTTTGAAGAAATATGATGGTCGTTTCAAAGATATCTTTCAAGATATCTATGATAAACAATATAAGACTCAATTTGAAGCAGCAGGAATTTGGTATGAACATCGTTTGATCGATGATATGGTTGCTCAAATGATCAAATCTAAAGGTGGTTTTATCATGGCTTTGAAAAACTATGATGGTGATGTTCAATCAGATATTGTTGCCCAAGGTTTTGGTTCCTTAGGTTTAATGACCTCTATTTTAGTTACCCCAGATGGTAAAACTTTTGAAAGTGAAGCGGCTCATGGTACTGTCACTAGACATTTTAGACAACATCAACAAGGTAAAGAAACTTCCACAAATTCTATTGCTTCAATTTTTGCATGGTCAAGAGGTTTGATTCAAAGAGGTAAATTAGATGAAACTCCAGAAGTTGTCAAATTCGGTGAATTGTTGGAAAAGGCTACCATTGATACTGTTCAAGTTGATGGTATCATGACAAAAGATTTAGCTTTGGCCACTGGTAGAACTGATAGAGAAAGTTATGTCACCACAACTGAATTTTTAGATGCTGTTGAAAACCGTTTGAAAACTTTGATTTAAAAAGTTTATATAAACTGATGAAATCAACTACATATAAAAGATAGATATATTTGAAAGCTTGACAATTGAATTGTTGCTTCAAATTTTAGTATTTTATTTTGACCCTCTTATTTGATAACATATTAATACAAAAATAGCAAAGTACTGCTTAATCTTTATAAGTTTTTATCATTCATTGTAAAAATCATTACACAATTCCTCATAATCTACACTTCATTATCATTATTTTTTTCCTTCAATTGTCTCTTCATAGTCCAACAAAGATTGTAAATAAATCATTCCATAATAAGTACCGAATGTAATTGTTAATACTTTCAATAAAGGAGTACCAAAATCTTTGTAGAAACCGTACTAAAAAAAAAAAAAAAAAAAAAAATGTTAGTTCATCGTCCAAACAAAACACCACATACTACAGAATTTTTCGCATACATGTCTTGAATATGGTTTATCCACATTTTTCTTTTGATTCAGTTGGTTTAATCTTGGAAATGTTGAAAATTTGCGATTGCTGAAAACATTGACCTTGAAAAAAGTTAGTTTTAACTTTTATCTAAGCTTATAAGTCATGGGATCTTGAGTGTCCACTAATTCACCTTGAAAAAATCCGACCAGTGACATACATGTTGCGTAGCACTTCTGGTCGCTTGTCTGGCAAACATTTTTGAATTAGATTAAATTTGTTAAAGAATGTAATGATTTTTTTTTTGCATATTTTGGCTAAAGATTTTTTTTTTTTTTTTTTATTAATTTTATAGTCAAAAGAAAACAAAACTACACATTTAAGATATTTTACTAGAAATCTATTCTCAAAACATCACTATTTCTATTTTTTTTTTGTGTTTTTTTTTTTTTTTTTTTTTTTTTTTTTTTTTTTTTTTTTTTTTTTTTTTTTTTTTTTTTTTTTTTTTTTTTTTTTTTTTTTTTTTTTTTTTTTTTTTGCTATCTATTAATGCGTAATTTGTAAATCGTAACTCAATTGAACCAAAAGTTTTTGAATTTGATCATTTTGGAGCTACTTCAAAAGTTCAGATTTAGCAGCAAAATCCAATCTTTGTACAACCCCCCATAACGTTTCAATATCTTTTTCATTATCCTTAGTATTCCCACAACAAGCCCATCTGATTTTCCCCTTATGATCTACAACATAAATAAATCCCATAAATGCATTATCACATCTAATCAATTCCCTTGTTTTGAAACCCATTGTTGATTGAGATGCAATGAAATATTTATCTTGTCTATTGATTGGTAAATTAGATTTAATTGAACTTTTAAATAATCTAAGTAAAAACATTTTTGTTGAATTTTGTCCAATACTAATATCTAAGATCTGTGAATTTTTGAAATTTGATTCAAATATATCATAGTTTTTCAAATAGTTTGTTTGATTTTTCGGGTTGATAAAATATGGAGCTGTTCTTTGTTCAGTTGTATCTGAATAATGAACTCTAATAATATTCACTTTACCACTCATTTTAGTATTTATTAAAAAAGATTCTGCAGAGTTCAAAGATTCAACCTTGATTTCTGGGAAATATAATGATTCTTTTGGTGCAAATTCTGCTGTGGGGGCTTTGAATAATGCTCCACCACTAGTGGTATAAACTTTATATTCATAAAACCCAGCTTTTGATAATTGATTTTCCAATTCTTCTTTACGTTTAGTTCTTGCCTCTGAGTCCATCATACTTTTCATAACATTCATGTAAGACTGTCTTTTCGCGTATGATTGGGCAGCAGCTGGAGGATTAGGTTGGCCGATTGGTTTCAAGATTCCTAAATCTGGCA
>JAJLVW010000023.1:54748-65118 GCA_030570535.1 Starmera pachycereana
TTTTTTTTTTTTTTTTTTTTTTTTTTTTTTTTTTTTTTTTTTTTTTTTTTTTTTTTTTTTTTTTTTTTTTTTTTTTTTTTTTTTTTTAATTTTTTGTAGTTTTTTCGTTTTTGAATTTTTTTTTTTATGTTTTTTTGACTGAAAATACAAATACTTGAAAATTGTTGAAAGAATAGAAATTCTGGTTTCTGGATTCAGTACAGCTGTTTGATTCGAGTTCATTTTCTTGTCAGGGAATACAGGAGAAAAAAATAAATAAATAATGGCTGGAAATTCTCACCAATCCAAGGTAAAAAACAACCACAAGGCTTTCAAATCTAGGCATGCTTCTAAAAGTGCCATCAAAAACAGATTTAAAGGGAAAGTTGAGAAAGAAACCGCTGGTCACCAGAAACAAATCAAAAACGCTTCTAAACTGCACCGTAAGAATTTAGCTAAACAACTTAGAGAAAATAAAATCGTTGCTTCTGCTGAAAACAGAAAAGTTTTTGAAGGTACTAATGGTGTGGAAAGAATTGTCACTATTATCCCGTTGACTTCAGATGTCTCTTGTCAAGAAATTGCCAATATGTTATTAAAAGCTACTGATGATAGTTCCGAACATTTTCAATTTAAATCAGCACCAGCCATCAAATCTTTCAAAATTAATAAATTTAAGTCAAATCTTAAAATCATTTTACCAGATTTAACTAATTGGCTTGCTGTTCTGGATGCTTGTAAAATATCCGATTTTGTGTTGTTTGGTCTTTCATCCCAACAAGAAGTTGACCCTGCGCAAGGTGAACAAATTCTAAGAGCTTTGGAATTACAAGGTATTGCTCATGTCCTTGGTGTTGTCACCAACTTATCTTTGGTAAGTCCAAAGGAAAAATTTCAAACAGACGTCAAACAATCTCTAACAAGTTATTTCAAACACTTCTTTCCAACTCAAGATAAAATCTACAATTTGGAAAATTCTTCAGATTCTTTAATTGCGATTAGAACTTTATGTCAAAAATTACCAAAATCAATTACTTGGAGAGATTCAAGAGGTTGGTTAGTTGCGGACCATATAGATTACGATGATACAAATGAACTTCTGTCTGTTGAAGGTACTGTCAGAGGTATTGGGTTCAATGCCAATAGATTAGTTCATATCCCAGAATTTGGTGACTTTCAAATTGATAGAATAGAAAAATTGATTAATCTTAATAGTGGTGAATTTGAAACTTTTAAATCAGATGAAAACGCTGAATCTTTAGAACAATTAGCCCCGGCTGAAGTTGATATGGATGGAGATGACTATGAAGATGACTATGAAGATGAATATGGATATCAAAGAGATGAAAATGGAATGATTCAATATGATGATAATGGAGCCGGTATTCAAGTTCCAAAAGGTAAAAAATTGAACTTACCTAAAGGTACTTCTGATTATCAAGCTAAATGGTTTATTGAAGATGACTTGGTTGATGACGATGAAGATTTTGAAGATGAAGATGATGAATTAGAAATGGAAAAGGAAGAACTAGATCAAGATGAAATGGAAATGGAGATGGAAGACGATGCAGATGAAGATCAATATGGGGACAACCAAAGTGAAATGTTTGTTGACTTGTCTCCAGAAGAAGAAGAAGCACAACTACAACAATATAGACAAAAGGAAGCTGAAGATCGTGAATTCCCCGATGAAATTGAATTGATGCCAAATGAATCTGGTATGGAAAGATTGAAGCATTACAGAGGTTTGAAAAATCTTTACAATATTGTATGGGATTGCGATGAGGAAGATGTTAATAAACCATCAGAATGGTCTCGTTTGTTAAGGATATCCAATTTCAAAAATACCAAAAGAAAAATTGCAAAGAATGCTATTGTTGAATCTCAGTCAACAATTGGCTCTAAAATTAAGATTGTTTTGAAATTCCCTAAACAATTGACTTTTAAGATCCAACAATTCAACACAATTCCTTTCACTGTTTATGGTTTATTAGAACATGAACATAAATCTTCAGTTGTTAATTTTTCTATTCAATCTTGGGAAGAATATGAAAAGCCAATCCCATCAAAAGATTCTATTATTGTGCAATACGGACCAAGACGTCAAGTCATTCAACCATTGTACTCTGATGCCACCACGACTCCAAACAATGTTCATAGATATCAAAGGTTCTTGCATCATGGTAATATAAGTGTTGCCACTGCCATTGCACCACCAGTTTTTGCTAATTCACCAGCCATTTTCTTCAAACAATCAGCAAACACCGGTGCGATTGAGTTCATTGGCCATGGTTCTTTCTTGAACGTTGAGCATCAGAGAGTTTTGGCCAAAAGATCTATTCTTACTGGTCATCCTCTTAAAATACATAAAAGTGTTGTCACCATTCGTTACATGTTCTTCAACCGTGAAGATATCAATCACTACAAACACGTGCCACTGTTCACCAAGTCTGGAAGATCTGGGTTCATCAAGGAGTCACTGGGTACCCATGGTTATTTCAAGGCCAGTTTCGATGGTAAGATCACTTCACAAGATGTTGTTGCAATGTCTCTTTTCAAAAGAGTTTGGCCAAAACCTTCCTCCATGTACAGTCTGTAAATGTGTATTTTCAATAGAGAGCTAATTATACTTTATAGTAGTTTCTGTATCACTTCATCACCTTAACAGCACTCTGTTCAGCCTTGACCTACATTGTATGTACATATTATTCTACTTGATGTACAGGATGTGGCCCTACCGCCTCATTACACTATAAAAATTTTCAACATACTAAAAAACTTTCTCTCTTTTACATAAACTTCAATCAAAAAGCGTATCAGTCATCGTACTAGATACAAAAATGGAAGCATTTGCCACGATGTGTCTGCTGGGTTTCCACAGCGGCCCATTGCCATTTCTGGGATTGCAGTCCCGTTATGTTGCTTCTTAGATTGAATGTTTTTGTCCTAATAGGAAGTTTGAAATCGTGTCTTTTCAGGCTGTGATTTACGAATGTCGATACAAAGGGACCACATCTTGTCTGTTTTGCCATCTTGTATTTTGTTGTGTAACAATAAGTACATGGTGGCATTTGCAAGTTGTATATATGTTTTTTTTATACTACATAGTGTGTGTACTCTCCATTTATTTCTTTCTATAAGTTGCATAATTTTGCTAGTATTATTTCATTATTCCAAATATATATATATATATATATATATATATATATAAAGTCATCACAATGCAACCCCACTTCTACTGGAAAACTCTTGATAATACTCCAGCATTTCTTCAGTAATACCTTTGGTCAACTCACTCAGTGCTTTTTCAAAATGTCTGAGTTCAACCTTCTCAGCTTGGTTATTTTCCATAATTGCACTTAAACCAGCTTCTTGACACAACAACACAACTTCAGCACCTGAGCATCCATCTGTTTGTGTTGCTAGTTTCATCAAATCAACATCTTCTGTTAGATTCATCTTCTTGGTTGAATTCCGTAGAATTTGCAATCTAGCTTCAAAATCTGGTGGTGAAACATAAATATGTCTATCTAATCTACCCGGTCTCAATAATGCTGGATCAATCTCATCTGGTCGGTTTGTGGCAGCAACAATTACCACACCTTTCAGTTCTTCAACACCATCGATCTC
This sequence comes from Starmera pachycereana, assembly GCA_030570535.1. Lineage (NCBI taxonomy): Eukaryota > Fungi > Ascomycota > Saccharomycetes > Phaffomycetales > Phaffomycetaceae > Starmera > Starmera pachycereana. Next base: position 58,358 of record JAJLVW010000023.1, read on the forward strand.
ATTCAATAATGATGTTAAAACATGACTTGCTGCTGATGTCCCTCCACCACTTCCATCGGATCTATCTGGGGATAATGCATCTATTTCATCAAAGAATATTATACTTGGTGATGCAGCTCTAGCTTTTCTGAATATTTCTCTAATGGCTCTTTCCGATTCACCAACGTACTTACTAAAAATTTCTGGTCCTTTGACTGCTAAGAAGTTAACACCTGATTCAGTAGCCAACGCTTTAGCTGTTAATGTTTTCGAACAACCTGGTGGTCCATAAAGTAAAACACCCTTTGGGGCATTAATACCTAATTTCTTGAAAGTAGCAGATGCTTCTAATGGTAATTGAATCATCTCTTTTAATTTCAATTTCAAATATTGTTGTCCTCCAATATCATTCCAATAAACTTTTGGCATTTCCAGAAAAATTTCTCTCATAGCACTTGGTCGAATCTCTGTTAACGCTAACTCAACATCAGCCATTGAAACTTGAAGTTCAGTAATTGGTTTATGAGTTTTAATACCATGTTGAATGGTTTTCATTGCGGATTCTCTGCAAAGAGCAACCAAATCAGCACCAACATAACCATGAGTTCTTGATGCTATTGAAACAATATCTTCTTCACTTAGCGCATGCTTCTTAGCCATTTTATTAAATTGTAATCTTAAGATTTCTAATCTTTGTTCGATATTCGGAATACCAATTTCAACTTCTTGGTCAAATCTACCTGGTCTTCTCAATGCTGAATCTATTGAATTTGGTCTATTTGTGGCACCAACAACAACCAACCTTCCATTATCACCAACACCGTCCATTAACGTTAATAATGTTGCAACGATTCTACTTTCAACTTCTCCGGAATCATCATTTAATCTACTTGGAGCTAATGAATCAATCTCATCCATGAAAATAATGGCTGGTTCATATTTCTTAGCTTCACTGAAAATCTCTCTTAATGCACTTTCAGTTTCTCCCAAATATTTAGAAATAATTGAAGGACCATTGATTGTTAAAACATGAGCATTGGTTTCTTGTGCAACTGCTCTTAATAACATGGTTTTACCTGTACCTGGAGGACCATGAAGCAGAATCCCTCTTGGTGGTGTGATACCAAACTCTGTGAAAAATTGTGGTTGGTGTAACGGTAACTCAATTGTGTTCTTCAATAATTCAATTTGTTGGTTCAAGCCTCCAATTTGTGAATAGTCAGCTTGTTTTCTGATTCCATATTTGAAGTCAGCTTGGGTTTCTGTTGACAACGTCAGTTTAGTATCACCACGTTTGAACAAGATTGGTGGTGAAATAAATCTTTGATAGCTTGATGAGCATTCTTGGTTACCATCTTCACTGATTGATAATTTACTCAAATCTGGTAAATCATCATTTGAACTCAAATCAACAGACACAATAATTAAATCAATCATGAACTTATCCTTCTCTAAATTTTTATCTGGACACATGAATTTCTTGATGACCATTCCTGGCATAAGAATACCAATCTCTTCAAGTAGTTTCTCTATGGACTTCAAACTTCTTTCTGGCAATTCCATGCCGTTCAAGTTTCCAACAACAACACCAGTTCCATATTTAGGATGTTCTTCTATCTTACTAACTTCCAGTCTGTCACCTAACAAGAATCCACCAACTGACCTCAAAGATTGAGAAAGTTGAATAACGTTAAATTCACAACTTTGGTCTCCAACTGCAACTGTGGCTAGCAACCCAGAGCTTTCGCCTTCTTTAGTCAAATAAACAAGTGCACCCGCATCAATCTCAATTGACTTCAGTATCTGAGGGTTCATGAACACTTTGGAAATGGATTTGGAGCTGAAGTTTGATGAAGGTCTCACTATGAAACTTCTAGGAACTTTGAGTTTACTCTGTTTTTTCTCAGCTATTGAAGCTGCACCATCGTCTATAGACTTCTTGGTGCTCTTTTTGGGCGTTGCTGTTCCACTGCTGGCTGCTTTTGGAGCCATTCTGATTGCAGCTTCGGTGTTTCTGTGATAATTTCAGCTTAATAGTGACAGATTTTTATTATTTTTTATTTTTTTTTATAAATTTTTTTGTAGCTCATCGCATAAATTTCATCAAAAAATATCAGTTTTTTATTATTATTTTTTTTTTTTTTGGTGTATTTTCAGGCTGAAGATTGAAGACGATGTTGAGAAGGATTGCAGGCAGTATAATCAGAAGGAATCTGGGCAGGAGAAGTTTTTGCAATACGCAGCTTAGTCTCAAAGCTTTGCATGAACTTCCCAGTGAGAAACTCGCGGTTTTAAATCAATTGGAGGCTGGCGAGTTCAAGAATAGAGTCACAGAGATGATGCTAGATGCACAGTACGAGGAAAAAGTGTTTCGAAGCATAGTTTTTTTTAAAGGCTTACTGAAAACACACTTTGAAGTCACAGATGAAGAAGCAATGCTAATGATTTTTGCCCAAAGTCCCATGTTTTACTCTCACAAAGTGAAGGGGAAATTAGTGAAGACTCCACTTGGATCAATAGAGGTTGCTGGTCAAAAATTCTTTGATATGAGCGTTGCACTTTACTCATTGGAAATGTCACAATCTAAAGATTACAATCCATTGAAAAACAGATTGCAGCACTATCTTTCTGCTCCATACACTACTCAAACACTGATTCACACACTGGATTTCGAGCACTACGTGATAATACCCACAGACGCTCGTGTATATAAAGTGAGGCTCCAGGAGGCTTGTAAGAGTGCACTGTACACCATGATTGGAGTACTGTTGTTTTCTCGTGGTGCAACAGCCACTAAGAAATTCATCATAAGCTATTTGATAGAACGACCAGGCACAATGCTGGATATTGCTCAACAGAAACAAAGATGATACATATACTACAGTGCATTGGCGTATATAACGATAATATTATGATTTATAGATACAAACTTGCGCAGAAAACAATATCTCTCTTGATCTTTTCTTGAGCTTCACTCATTTTGGAATGTAATGTGGAATCACCAATGATTAAAGCAGCGGATTTCACTTCTCTGCACACTTCATCCAACCTGGTAATCACTCTGACAATGGTACCTTCAGCCTCAATACTTAATTTCATGATCTCGCTAAATGTCATTCCTCTGGCCCATTCGTACACAACATTCACCAACGCAAATCTGTTTCTCTCAGTGAACTGTTCTTCTTCTTTGGTCAAGGCAACCTGGAAGTTATTGCACACTGTTAGCACTTGGTTGAAAATAGATAAAATCTTCTGTTTACCCTTCTCCAATCTTGGTGTGATGATAGGCTCAGAATCATCTTCTTTTGCAGAAGAACCTTCATAAATAAAACAAGACAACAATGCAACAATTTCCTCAGGTTCAAAATCCCCTAAAAAGTTATTCAAAATCAACTCAGTCAACACCAATTCCCAACCAGCGTTGATCTCACAAGCAATACGTCCTTTCAATACAACATTCAAATTGTCATCAACAAACTTCAACTCTTTGAGAACTTCTAATCTTTGTTCATAGTCTGGCAATAGTTCTAAATTTTCATCAGACAACATGCTTTGGTAACGTTTAATGTCCTGTTCAATCTCATACTTTTGATGAATTTGCCTAAAAACATATTTGAAGTTTTTGTTGGTTATACATTTTAATTTCCCTATATCTGATATAAGTTTGTTCTTTTCTTCAAGTAGTTCATGTAGTTTTAACGTGGCAAAAACTGAATTAATTCCTTGAAATTTATGATGAAATCTAATCAAAACTAACAGTTGGCTCTTGAGTTCATCAATAGCGTCTGGGTCACTCTTCAGAACTTTATTTATATTTACTTTAATAACTAAATTGGCGAGAAATAATATTCTATCAATAGGAACTTCAACTGTCTTCAGTCCACCTTCATAAGACATTTTTTTATAAGAGTTTTTGAAAAATGTTGGGATTTCTGGAATATATGGGATTCCCGAAGCAACTTGAGTTTCATAATCGATCCCATGATTGAAATTCAATAACACAAAGGAAACTGGTTTATTAAAATTATTTGTCTTGACAATAATACCAACTTTAATTAGTCCCGAATCGTCTTCAAAAACAACAACCCTACCAGTATTGAAATGTTTGGATAAAACAGGATGATTAAAATATTCACTGATAATCTCTTTTACCAATTCTTTATATTTCATCATTTTTTCATGAGCATCTTCAATATCAACTAAGGTATCATTATCTTCAGATTTATATGTTAATTCATATGTTTGTGGTAATTTTTGTAATTTCTCATTCAATTCTTTCACTTTCTGTTCATGTTTTGGTAATAAGGTTTGAGCAGTATTTTCACCAAAAGAGTGTTTGATCATTTCTTCAACTCTTAATGCTTCAATTCTCAACAAATTCAAAATCATATTATAAGTTAGTCTAAACTGTGAAACTAATTTAGTTGGTGTTCCCAAAGTCACTTCTTTAAAAGTAAGTGCTGAATATGGTTGTTGATATGTCATTACAATGACTGTACCAAACTTATCCAACCCTCTACGACCAGCTCTACCAGACATTTGGGTAAACTCACCTGGAAGTAAGTTTCTGAAATTATTACCATCGTGCTTTCTCAATTCACTAAACACGACTGTTCTTGTTGGTAAATTCAATCCCATAGCAAAAGTTTCAGTTGCAAATAAAACTTTAATTAATGTCTTGGAAAACAAAATTTCAATAACTTCTTTAACTATTGGTAATAACCCACCATGATGCACGGCAATACCTCTACTTAGCATTTCTCTGATCGCCAAAATTTGTGGTAATTCACGGTCTTCTTTCTTCAATCTAGCAACTGCCTGATCAATGAACATATGAATTTGAGATTTCTCTCGTGCATTACAAAAATCAATACCTTGTAAAGTGTTTGCGTATTCTTCGCATCTTTTTTTGGAGAAGACAAAGATCACAGCCGGGAACAAGGTATTATTGTTCAAATAATGAACTAAATCCATCCAGGTGTTCTTTTTTGGTCTATCAATCTGGAATTTATTGTTGTTTCCAGAATTGAATCCACCTCTGCCTGAAAACCCCCCTCTTCCTCCAGAAGCGGAAGCTCCTCTCAATGCACCTCTACCACCACGACCACCACGACCACCATTTCCTGTTTGTTGATTTTTCTCTTCTTTCTTTTTTGGGTTCAACAATTGCTCATGCTCTTTAAAATTGGCGTCCAAAAACTTCTTCTCTGCGCTAACAACTTTGATTAATTTATTTTGGGTCCATAAATTTATTTCCAAAGGAACAGGTCTTTTTGGGGTAGAAATAACATATATGTCTTTCTTCTTAGTTCTACCAACCCAATTGGCAAATTCAAAAGTGTTTGGAACAGTAGCAGATAATAAAATAAATTTAACATGATCCGGTAACATAATAATGACCTCTTCCCAAACAACACCTCTATCAATGTCATTGACATAGTGAACTTCGTCAAAGATAATGAATTCAACATCTCGAATCAAATCAGCACCACGATACAACATTGATCTTAAAACTTCGGTGGTCATAATTAAACAATTTGCTTGCGGATTAATTTGGACATCACCAGTGATTAAACCCACATCAATATCATGAAAATCTTCCTTGAAATCTCTGAATTTTTGATTTGATAAAGCTTTAATTGGAGACGTATAAATCGCTTTAGTCATGTTTCTCGCTGCCATCGCAATGGCATATTCGGCAACAACAGTTTTACCTGCTGAAGTATGTGCAGCAACAAAGACAGAATCTCCCTGTTCTAAGTGATAAACAGCTTCTTGTTGAAAAGTATCCAATTCAAACGGCCATTTTCTTGCCATATTTGGGACTAATTCTTCAAAGTTTTCAATTTTATGATCTAAATCAACAACATGAGCCCAATCTTTTCTCTTTGAAATTAGCAAATCTTTGTTCTTCAAAGCTCTTCCAAATGAGACATCCACTGGTAATAATTCATCAATATCTTTTTCGAAAGTGGTACCTGATCCTTTATAACTATTTGAGATTTGATCAAGATTTTCGTCTTTTAATTCTAGTAGACCAGTAACTTCAGAGGACTCACATTCCTCCTCGTCCAATTCATCTTCTTCTAGATTCAATTCAATTCTCTCATTGCCTCCAACTTTCAAACCTCTACTCAATCCTTGTGGAATATCAAATAACCCATCATCATCTCTATGAAAATTAATGGAGCTATCATTGATCTCCTTTTTTTGCATTTGTATCCCACCCGGTTGAAATGGCAAGTAGCTGGTAGAGCCTTGCAAAGCGGATCCTTTTCCAGCGTATTCTCTATTGATAGAAATCGATGTTGAGGCATTAGATAGTTTCAATTCCAATGCTGATAATTTTTCCTCATAATCAACAACATGACCTTCAATACCACGCCTTTTTAAACGAAAGCTTGTTCTGGATATTGTTTCTGGTAGTTCAAGTAATGAGTCATAAACTTTCTCAGGTGTTTGAGTTGGAACGTCTTGAATTAAATCTAGGATATCCCAAGGTAATGAAGTTGATGGGTTCAGAAATTCACTCTTGAGCTCAGATTCAAATGATTGTTGGGATGATTGAACTTCTGACGTATCTTTTAATGATATGCTGCTGATGAGCTGCGACAATGCGTCAATTTCAGCCATTTTCACGAATGCAAGAATTTACTTTGGTTTGTTTTGTTGTTTAAAATTGTAGAGTTTGTTGATTTTTTTTTTTCTTTGTTGTTTTGTTTAACTTTCAGGTTTCACGTTTATTGAAGTTTGAACTTTTGATTATTTCTCCTAGGTATTTG
>JAJLVW010000023.1:71223-110556 GCA_030570535.1 Starmera pachycereana
AAAAAAAAAAAAAAAAAAAAAAAAAAAAAAAAAAAAAAAAAAAAAAAAAAAAAAAAAAAAAAAAAAAAAAAAAAAAAAAAAAAAAAAAAAAAAAAAAAAAAAAAAAAAAAAAAAAAAAAAAAAAACACAGGAATATATGATATTATGATAATAAATTTTTATAAAAGTAATGTACATTGGTATAATTATATGATTTGACTTGAAAGCAATTCCGATCAACTAAAATAAAACACTCGTCATAAAAAATAATGAAAAATAAATTTGAAAAAAAAAGAGCTTAACGACGATCAGTTTTACCAGCCCCACGTTTACCACTGAACAAATGTTTAGGTAGAGAGGCAGTAGCATGACGATCAGATTCACCTTGTCTTGCCATTCTATTACGTTCTCTTCTTTGTAATTTCTCCAATCTTTCAGTTTTGGATCTAAGTGCACCATCAGAAATACCATCATTCAATCTATCAGACTTAAATGCTTCTTTTGCAGATGAACCAGAGTTCATAGATTGTTGTTGAACAACATCAACACCAGTTTCAGTGTAATCCCAATTTGCAACTTTTTCATTTTTACGTCTAGTTAATGTTGAAACATCGTGACCTAAACTTTCTAAATGACTTTCCATTTCTTTGAAACTTTTTGTAATTTTGGAACGAGGCATAGTACCGCCATTCTTCAGTGATTTTCTTGCTCTTGCTGCATTGATCATCTTTGCTTGCTTATTTCTAATCCATTCAGCTTTTTCTCTCATTTCTTCAACTTCTTCATCTTCAATTTCAGAATCCGAATCATAAAATCCTTCTTTTTCTAATCTTTCTTCTTCTTCTTCTAAAGCTTGCAATTTAGCTGCAATATCTGGGTCAAGGAAATCATAAACATTACGACCTTCCAAAACTTCTGGCATTATATCATTCTTCCATTCATCATTCTCTAACATATATGCATCTTTCAAATTTATATTAAAGACACCAGCACCACCATTTTCAATTTCAATATCTTTAGCTAAACGACGTCTATTTGGATCATTGGCATCATACTTCTTCATAGTTTTGATGGCATCTGGAATATAAGCTTCTCTTTTAACATCATCTCTGGCAACTGGTTTGGAAACATGGATTTTATTCAAAACATTATTAACTCTAGCAGAACCTTTCAATTTTTGTTCAATTCTTGAAGCTAACAATTTTTCACATGCTTTATTACGAACATTCATGATATTTTCATCATTTGAACATGATGCTGTCATGATTTCAACACCTGGAACAGTGGTTAAAGATTGGATTAAATCTTGACGTTCTTGAGATAAATCCTCTGGCCTGATGATATCAGTTTTGTTGATAACAACTAAAACTGATTTGTTAGCAAATAATGGTTTAATTGAGTGAAATAATTTAACTTGATCCTCGATTGAGAAACCACATTGTTCTGAAACATCCATGAAATATAAGACAGTTGAACGTAAATGAGCAATAGCATATATAGATTGCATTTCAATGTTGTTCATTTCTTCAGTTGGACGATCTAAAATACCTGGAGTATCAATAGCTTGAAATCTTAAATATTTATAATCAAAATGACCAACGTATAAAGACTTGGTGGTGAAAGCATAAGGTTGAACTTCAACCTCAGCTTTAGTGATACAACGTAAGAATGAAGATTTACCAACATTTGGATAACCACAAATTAATAGAGTTCTGGTATTTGGATCAATTGAAGGCAAACGGCCTAAATGTTGACGAACTTGCTCTAAATAAACCAAAGGATCTTTTAACTTTTTAACAATGGTAGCCATTCTACCTAGAGCAGCACGTTTTAATTGTTTACATTGAAATAAAGACTGTCCAAATTTTAATAATCTAACGTAATCTCTTGAGACTTGTTCAATCAAACTTTTAGCTCTTGAAACTGCAGCTAAAGAAACTTTATAATGATTTTTTTCATATAGAGTATCCATTAAATCTCTATGAAAAGGATGAATGTCATCAATCTTGGGGAACCCACTCAATAGATCATCAAATTTCTCCTCAAAACCTTCAGAAGTGAACTTAACTTTTCTCATATAGAAAGCTCTTATACGTGATATTTTGAAACCAGCTCTAATGACAGTTGGGGTTTTACGCTGAGTTCTGTTAAGAACAACGTCCAGCATGTCGTTGGCATTAGGAACAGTTGGAATATCCTTCCAAGTAAGTTGCATTTTATGTGGGTGTTTGGTTGGATGGAGTTGGGTTTGTAAGAGATGAAACTAATTCATTTAAATGTACTTGAAAAAAAAAAATTTGTATCACTAGAAATAAAATTTTCAGACGATGAGGTTAACCTGTCGAAGTCACGTGAATCATGTTTATGTTTAAAGTATTTTTGATAAAGTCATACTATTTGTCATGTGACTATGAATAAGTATTAAATTGTCAATAAGTCTGACAAATGTTCAATATGCACTGTGCAGTGACCAGTCTCAGACTTTCAAGTCTCGAATCTCATCTGATAAATTGTCCGCTTTTGTAACATGGTACAACTTTGGTTTGTCCTGTGTGTGTCTCTTCTATCAAGTTTTGAATAGAAAAAAAATCAAACCGCTGCCTGCACCGATCGGCAGTGACAAGTTGCAAGATAGAATGTCAGGACTAAAGTTTAGAAGTATCAATTTCTAGACCCCTTCAGGTTCCAACTTCAAAAGGACTTGGGACTCAGGACCCAGGACCTAGTAACTACTAACTACTAAGTTCTAACTACACTGATACATCATACAGGTACATAAGTTGTTCAATCATCAATACAACTAAGTAATCAACAAGTAGATTTAGGAGTAGTGGCATAGCATTCCAAACTAACTAGTCCTTCAGTGAGTCAGGTATCTTTGTTTGGCTCAATTTTCAACATTTAACTTTGAAGCCTCAAGCTTCGAAATTATGAGTTTGAACTTTGAACTTTTGTGCGCTATTCTTCGGAAATATTCAATGGGTCTGCCGAATAATTGATATGCTTACACATTAAGTTACACACCGCAACCCCTTACCTGAAAAATACACCTGTAGTAAGTTTTAATATGTATTTGAATTTGAGATTTTGAATCTTGAATTTTGTAGAGAGGGTAGATACTAGAATCTAGATACTAGTAACTGGACGGTTAGGCTGGTGACTGGAGTGATCACTGTACCAGTAAGTGGTACCTGTCCTGACTTTCCAGACTCCAGTACATTAATAAAAAAGCTGAAAGTAATACATATATATAACGTCATCTTTTTCAACGGACACAAGTGACGAAGACATAAGACAACGGATAAATTAAATCTTAGTTGTGAGACTGTGAGTGTAAGTCAAGGAGTCAGGAGTAAAGGAAAATGGACACTGCAGAGTCACAGTAAGTCCGAACTTTGGACACCGAACTCTGGAATCTGGATACAGGAAATTGGACACTGGCCCCATTATTTGCAAAGATTAGACATTTGAGTCTTGACATAAGGCAATTAGAAGTTTTGGGTGTAAGGCAATTAGAAGTTTTGGGTGTAAGGCTTAAGCGTTGATGGTTGAACAATAAAGGCTGATTCGAAAACTTCAATCATCAATCATCAATCCCAGCGGCAGCACTTAGTAGAAAGTACATAATAGTACATAATTCTAATCAAAGAGAAACAGTAAGAGACATACGTATCACGGCATCTGCTTTTTGCAGCTCTTGTCTATTGTAATGCAGTGGTGCACTTTGTTGTAGTATGTACCTTGACCATTTCCTGGTAAAGTTGAGGTTCTGAAATACGACAGTGGACATTGTCCACTTATAACTTCAAACTTGCTAGTTTGCAACTTAAAAGTTGGAGCTTGGAACTGCTATATAGATGATACAGTAACCAGCCTACTAGCTAGAGCCTAGTACTAGTAACTACATACAACTTACAAGCTTCTGGAAAACTCAAAATACCAACATTAAACACCTCATTACAATGCTACATACACATTGAAAATTATAGCTGAAACTGGAGTTCTGGACATTGGAATCTGGATACAGATTACAAACGGTTATGCAGAGCTGGTAGAATTAACTTCCATTGCAAGAGTTTCAAGTTTCAATTTTCAAAGATACGCTTTGTGTATTGCTGCTACAATGCTATCATTAGCAGCTATTGTGTGAATCGAAATCGAGATCTATCATCTAGCTGCTAAATAGATGATGTAAGAAGTTAGATTAAATATCTTAAGACTTAGATTCTTAAATATGTATTATTTATGTACTATGTACTATGTAGTACTAACATCTAAATAACTGGTGGAGAACTGAAATGATTAAAATTCAAGATTGAGTACTTGTCACTGACACTATACTATACAGTATATAGTATATAGGTTACAACTTACAACTCATGATTAAATGAAATTACAAATATTAATTGACAGTATAGATGATGTTGCAAATATCATATAAAATTTAACCTGATCAATAAATATATTATATTAATGAAATTAACAAATATGTCAGTACGTACTATAACATTATATCTACAATATTCATCATGCAGTTCTTATAATTATATTAATATTAATTTTGTATATATTCATAAAAGCATGAATCTCCTCTAGCGCCCCCTGACACTTGTTATAAGGAGTTATCAGCAGCTATCATGTAGTTTAATCAGTGTGTCTACTTATTATAAGTTATAGCTGTGTAGTAGTGTACTTAGTAGTAACTTGTTAGCTGTACCATCAACTGCTCAATTAATAAATACTCAATTTTCGTTATGTCCCGACTCCCGGACTCTCAAGGTAATTAATCAACGTCTTTCAATTTTTAACAGCAGACTGCAGTTGACTATATCGACATGTAATTGATAAAACATTGAACAATAAACAAACGTTGAACTGGCAAGAGGTTGCTGCTCAGTGCCAGTTAGTTTCAACTTACAACCTGCTAATTTAAAATTATAAGGATTTTGAAATATAGCTTCAATTTTGAAGTCTCAATGAATTAGAACTTTGAAGAATATTTTTTCAAAATTCAGCTCTAAACGGTTTAACAATGCATCACTGGTAGTAGGTACTGTGGTGTGCCATCATGAGACACTAAGCATCATATTTTATCTGTGCTCCTTTAATCGCAACTACATCGAAGATAGTACATAGTACATATTCACTATTCACTGAATTATTAGTATAGTTATAAACCGTGACAGTTGTTACAACTACTAACTAGTTAAAAGTTGAAACAGTATGAGATTGAGTAGTATGTAATAGATTACTAGTTTATAGATAAATTTGACAGGCTACAGCCCTTGAACTTTGATATTTGTCTCCACTTCCAACATTAGGTATTAGACATGTCTCGAAACCTACGTTACTGTCAGTGCATCAAATCAGCTCACTTTGTTGTTGATTGCTATATATTGAGGCAAGTAAATTGTAATGAATGCTAACAATTGGTTCAAATTTCAACTTTCAAGTCTAGTCTGCTGTGGGCTTACTGCTATACACTATATAGTATACTATGATAGCTGCTATATTATTACAATTTGACACAGCACTGACTACTACTGTCTATACTAAAAAGTTAGAACTTAGTACTGGCTTACAGTCTCCATACTGCTATGCATTTCTATAATTTTTTATGTGGACATTGAAGTCTGAGCAGTGAGCACTAGAATCTAGACGTGCAGCTGGCTACTGATAATTAATATATAGAGAGAGTCGTAGACTGTAGACTGGTCCTTATAGTACTAAATTCTGAGTACTTTGTTGTTATTTGAATTTTGGCTCCAATAAAACTTGTCAAATTGTTGAAACCTTAAACATGACTAAAGTTTATCGTCTAAATTTTCATATCTGACTACAGGATTTTTTTGAACCATTTCATTTTAGATTAGATGAAAGTTTGAAGTTACTCAACTTGTGAGGCTACATAGTACATATCCATTTCATTAGAATTTAGCTATTTATTACAGTCTATGTATTTTGTTGCTTTCCAAGTAGCTGCCATATTCTTTCCTAGTTTCATTCTAGGTTTAGTATGTACTTTTCCTTTGCCTTTTGTGATGAAAGTTTTAAACATTTTACAATTCTAAACTTAAGTTATTCAGTAGTTATTCCAACCTTTTTTATGCCAATTGTGTTTATGTTTTCATTCCCAATATCGCCATTATTTGTTTCCTGTTTTGCTTCTTTATTGGTATGATTATTACTAATATCATTAATGTTATTATTGCTATTGTTATTGCTATTGTTATTGTTATTGTTATTGTTATTGTTATTGTTATTGTTATTGTTATTGTTCTTAGTACTATTATTATTGTTGGTATTGTTATTATGGTTCTGATTATTGTCATTATCGGAATCTTTTAGTTCTCCATTTTCTTGATTAATCAATTTATTATTATTAGAACTTAATAGATTATCACTTGATGAAGTATATTCTAATTTAGCATCTCTTTCATGTAATTTTCTATGCCTACTCATATTTGAACGCACACTAAATTTTCTCCCACAGTTTTTCCAATCACAAATAAATGGTTTTTCTCCAGTGTGTGAATACATATGAGTTAGTAAAGATGATGGCCTTTTGAACTGTTTATTGCATATTTGACAACGGTTCCTTTTTGCAGTTTCTTCAGTCATCCCAAAGTTATAACTATGTCTTTTGAACTTTGAGTGTTGTATTGGTAAGTTTAGTATAGAATTTTGTTCTTGTTGTTGCTGAAAAGTTAGTTGTTGAAACTGTTGATACTGCTGATATGGTTGTAGTGGTTGAAATTGTTGGTATTGTGGCAATGATTGTTCTACTAGCCCGTTGATTGAGTTAGTACTACTTATGGATCCACTACTACTTAAAGTTTGTTGTTGTTGTGGTTGTTGTGGTGGTTGTGGTTGAGTCAATGGACAAAGTTGAGAAACCTGTTGAATGGACTGATTTGTATATTGCAAAGGTGATTGCAGTTGACGAAAATCACTTGGATAAGTAGCACTTCTTTGATAGATAGTACTGGTTCTGTTGTAAAGATTTGTAGTGTCAAGCACCCCAGGAAATGGTAGTTCATCCATATTTTGAATTGGAGCTGAAGTCGGTGCCTGTTGTGAAGGTTGTTGAAGTTGTTGGTTATGATGATGGAGAGGTAAGATGTGAGATGTGTGTGGTGAATGTGGTGAATGTGGTGAATGTGGTGAAGATGGTGACTGTGGAGTTAAAGACATTCCCATTGGAATCCCAGATGGACTACTGATAGAGGAAGTTGGTGATGGTGAAGGATACTGTTGATAGTAATACATTTGTTGCTGCTGTACTTGCGGTGTCTGTTGTGGTTGTAGTTGAGATTGGGATTGAGATTGAGATTGGGATTGAGACTGAGATTGTTGTTGTTGTTGTTGTATCTGTTGGGAAGGAGGTTGATTTTGCTGGGGTGGAGCTTGTTGCAAAGTCTGTACCTGCAATTGTTGAGAAGGAGCAAGTTGGAAGTGTATTTGTGGTTGTTGTTGTTGTTGAGGTGAAAGCAACTGTTGCTGTTGGAAGTAAATGTTTTGTGCCTGTTGTTGATGTTGAGAGTTTGGTGGTTGGTAATACACTGTTTGAGCCTGAATAGCACCTATAGGCGGTATTGATGAGATGCTGGAAGTGCTGTTGTTGCGCTCAATTTCATGTGAGTGTGTGTAGTTGTTATTGCTGCTGTTGTTGCTGTTGTTGTAGTAGTAATCCTGGTTCATGTCCTCTTTTGGATTTCGAGGTTGTGTAGCTGTATAATAACAAATAGAAAAGTTTGAGATCTAGAAGCAAGACAGATAGTGAGTGAGTAGCGATAGGAAACCAAGGACCAGCCTTGGGATATCGTGGATGTGGATAAGTGCTAGTAGCAAGCTTTAAGAGTGGACTTTTCAGTAAATAAGAAGAAAGATGGAAAATCCATCATAAACTATATTATATTTTAAATTTCAATATTGAGCCAGTCGCTTTAAAGTTTAAACTTCTCTACACTCTTCACTTCTCCTACCTAGAACAGTTGAGAATCGAGATTTCAGATGCAGCCCAACAGATTTTTGCGGGAGACACACAACGGTACAGGTAGCAGCGTTCGCTTCTGCTGACTCCTGATGAGCACTGAGCACTGAGCAGTCAGTGGCATGGCCCATGGGCCGCGGCCTTCTTGGGGCAAATTAGCCAGCGCTGCTCAGGAGTCAGTGGTCAGGACTCAGGACTCAAGTCTCAGTGGTCAAGCCTCACATACAATTTTGGTTATAACTTGTAACTTGTAAGTTGTAACTTGTAAATCAAGCTGTCAACTGTTCAGTGTCCCCTGTCTGCTGAGTTGAAACAGACAGATCGCCCCTGCATCACTGTCAACTGTATGCCCATACCTGTTTCTGTATATGCCGGAAAAATTAATGTGGTAGATACTAGTCTCTAGACCGTACTAGCTACAAACAGTTTTATTAGTGAAGAATCAAGATGTTGACGCCTATCTACATTTCTACACGAGTTTCAGTTAAAAGTTGTCAACATTTTAAATGTTTATTTCGTTTATAGGGTACACATTGCGATCCTAGATATTTAATCCTTCCATTAGACAGAGTAAAGCTAATACATTGGTCCTCTCCACATTTGCTTAAGTTGACAGTCACAACTCACCGGTGTCAATCTGTCTGCTGCGGCCTGCCTTGTGTGCTGTCCCGCTGGTTCCTGCGTCATCTAAACACAGGACAGGACTCAGAACTCAGAACTTGGAAGTGAGGAACACTAGCTGTATAATGTGTAATCAGTTCGACTCTCGTGAAGGACATAAGTTATCATACTTTTTAAGAGGAATAATTTTAATTTTTGAGTGGAAAGTGTTTAAATTTCCAATATTCAGACTTCAGGACTCCAGACGCTTCACATACCAGATGAACTATAGCAATGCACCGGCAGATACTCTGACTCCCTTAGCAGAAAAGTTGTTTCCTTTGCAGATTGCGAGTTACTCACGAAGAGTTTTGGTGGATCCCTCTTCGTTGCAACTACAAACCTTTATATCTCTTATAGCTTCCACTATGAACGATCTCTACACCAAACATCAAGGCAAGAATTGGAGAATGAAAAAACAGAAGGAACTGAATGCCGAAAACGGCTTGATTTATGTTGGTTATTATGACATTGATCAACTAATAGCATACATCGCTTTCGTACATACAATATATCAATCGGATTCTGAATCTGAACTGGATTCTAAGCTTAGTGAAATAAATCAGTCTTTATATTTATTTGAAATCCATGTCTCACCATTGTATCAATCTAAAAATATCGGTTCAACTCTACTCCAGTCATTCCATTCAATGGCTAAAAACTTGAATTGTAAAACTGAATTAACAGTATTTGGTGATAATAAAGCAAAAGATTGGTACTTTAAAAATGGTTATAAAAAATCTATTCACTCAATGGACGAGAGAGTATTAAAATCCGGTAAAATCATTCATCCTGATTACTATATCTTGGAAAAAACTAGTCTTTAACTTCTACTATAGATAATAATAATAATAATAATAATATATATATATATATATATATATATATTTGATTACAGCCTTAAATAATATTAAATGTCCTTTTAGTTTTTAGTCTATCTTTTTTCTCTTTTAACCTTTTTTATTGAGCTTTCAAATCACGTCAATCTAAATCCAAAATCAAACCCTGAACTCTCACTCTCCATTTTAAATTTGCCTTTATTTATGATAAGCTTCATCAACCCTACCTTCAAATCACATAAATTAAAATGCCATGTGTTTTGAAATGAAAGATAGTATAGATCATTCATTTTTTGGATCTCTTCAGCATCAATATTCTTTATTAATGTCTCATTATTATTGGTATTACCTCCATTTGCATTGGCATCTCCTACTCCGCTCAAATTTCCATTGGTATTACTGCTTGTGGCTACTGTACTTGGGTTTTTATGCGGGATTTTATCAAACATCTCTAATCCTTTATAAACTAATCTTTTTAATTCTTCATCTTCTTTTATAACGTCTTCGACAACTTTATTTACACATCTCCACACATCAATCAATCTATTCTTGCAATCAAAGAATTTATTCTTGTAACTTTCAAAATTAATATTACAACTCAATTCATTGAAACTTGATGAATATTTGAAATGTAACCCATTAGATATGGTATAATCCATTCTTGTGATCACTGTTAGTTGTGATAGCAATGATTCTTTAGATGGTGAGACATGAGACACAAATAGTCTTATATCCCTTGGATCAAAGTTTTTTTCAATGGTCTCTAACAATTTGCCTAATTGTAAAATAGTAACCCAAATATTTCCTGGATCTCCACTAACTGGTAAAATATGTTGACTTTTAAACTCGCTTCCGATCACATATGAGTTTAGCTCGTTATCAAAAGTACCATGGTGGAACAGTTTATGATAACTGACGTTTCCTCCTAACCCACAGATCATCAATTTTGCTCCATTAACGTCAATTTTGAACACATTTGATTCATCTAATACGAACAAATTATCAACTTTATAGACCCCTAATTTGAACTTGTTCAAAACAGTGGTGTCCTCATTGGCAAACGTGGTGTAGACGGGCACTCTTAGTTGTTTCACACCATTGATGAATTCTGAAATTTCACTTAGTTTAACACCATTCAAAATTCTTTTGAATTCTTCATCTCTTCTCTCAAACGTCCCACTATCCTCGTCCACCCGCGACAGATCCTCGATCCTTGAGAGTATTTCCTGTGATATCAACGGACAGAAACTGATCAGATGTCGTAAATATGATTCATGTATTTTATTGATCGAATTCGAGTCAAAAAAGCCAAAATTGCCAGTGTGTATTATCAAG
This sequence comes from Starmera pachycereana, assembly GCA_030570535.1. Classification (NCBI taxonomy): domain Eukaryota; kingdom Fungi; phylum Ascomycota; class Saccharomycetes; order Phaffomycetales; family Phaffomycetaceae; genus Starmera; species Starmera pachycereana. The sequence goes on from JAJLVW010000023.1 coordinate 82,030, forward strand.
TCTGCGTCATACTCCAGCGCCAGGCTATTGAGTTTGGAGAGCTGACCACGCAGGTCCGATATGAGCAGTATGCGTGTCGATTTAGTTGTCAGCAGCTGTGTCTGCATCGTCTGGTGATATCTGTTCTCCCCAGTGCTTCTGTCTTCTCAATAATCAAATCCGATAAATATTTCATGAATTTTTCAGTGTTTCAAAAACATACAAATTTGCAAATTGCTAAAGGTCAAAATTTACAAGAGTCTCCATTGCTGAGTTCGAAGCTGCTGGGACGTCATTCAGTGAGACAATTATTAAGAGAATAGTGAAGTAATTCACAAATTTATCGTGGTAGTCTGTAGCTACATAACTATGGCGGAAATTGGAATTAGTTTACAATGTAAAGCAATCAACTCGGATTTACCTTTTTGGAATACTCAAACAGTTGTGACATTCATAACTTGAGTCTTGTAGCCATATTCACCATTCAATGTTTACATCGCACCCAATCTCAACTACACACTCGCCATCTCCTTTCTCAAATCTCTCAATTAGCAAAACAACATTTTTGCTGACTTTAGTGCTATGCAACCAAATTCCAAAAAAATTATCACTAAACTCACTCATGATTTTGATTGGTTTAGATGTCTCCTGATCAAATACACTCACCCGTAACCCTGGTCTGTACTCATTATACTCACTCGGAACAAAAACATGTAGATTCAACTCGCAATCTCTGGTGATCAAAAGCTGTTTTTTATATCGAGTACTATTCTTCCATTCAAATTTGAATTTCTTGATAAATAGTCCCAGTTTGTTTGATAATTTAGTTAGTTTAACTTGTTTAGTGGAATTCAAAATCATTTTGTAACTGGTTAGAATATTTGCATCATAAGTTGATAAAACTAGTTGGTATTTTTTGTTTGAATCAATTTCAAAAGATTTGATTATCTTACCAGGTTTATATTTATCGTTGATCAATGAGGTTTTCTGTTTGAATACATTCATATCATCCCAAAACATTTGAAAATTGATCAATTCTGAGTTTGATACATAGAACCCGAAATCAATTTTAGTTTTCAGTGATGAGTTTTCTTTCTCATTCTCTCTCTCAACAGTCTCTAACAAATATCTTGGATTATCAATATAGCTCTGGTTAACCCAGTTACCTCCACATGTCTCAACATCAAATTCTCCCTCAACTGTCAAAAGTTTAGAGTATTTTAATTCTGCTTTTTTCAATTCAAATGAATTTGAACTCGAATTCACATGAATTGTAAAATTTTGTAAAGACAAGCAATCTGATACAACAACGATAGTTATTTTCTCATTGTCATCAAGCTTGAATTCACTATAATTGAATCCTGTTGAATTTGATCCACTGCTTAAATATTTCGATTGAATATTTAGTTGGTCTTGTTTTTGAAACAAACGTTCCCCATTTGATTTGAGAAATAACAAAGAGTTTGTTGAGTGTTTACTCAAAAAACTCATGTGTTGCTCCAACAAAACTTGAAATGATTGTCCTTTGGTTTTTGAGGTGATTGTAAATTGAGGATAATTGAAAAAAATGTGATCTTTATTATTGAAAATGAAGTTGATCTTTTGAGTATTATCAAATGGTTTCCTATTCACATATAAAACATCAAAGTCATAAATAATGTTTTCATACTTAATTATCAACGTTTCTTTGGACTTCAAAGGGTTTTGAATTACGATTGCCCTGTCACTTTTATTGAACCCAACAACTGAATAATCATGATTGGCTATTAAATTTGAAGATTTACTAACATTCTTAGTACCTAATCCAACAACTATTTCTTCATCTTGAAAATCTTTGCAAAGCTTATCAAATATATCTTCAAGTTTATAATCAAGCTCATTAAGCTTGATGAAATTTGGCATCCATCCACTAAAATAATAAGCATCAATTCCAAAATTTGAGCCTTTGGTGTCATATCCTGTGCCCCTCATTTTCAGATATGCTTTCTCCAAAAAAGCAGGCCAATAAAGTTTTGGATTAGTTGATGATCGAAGAAAAATATTGGTTCTCTGTAAAAAGGGTAGCTCATTTCCAACTTCTACCAGTCTATCACAGCCATTGAATCTTAGTACAACACTGTATCTATTACTATTATAATGCGGTTTAATTCTCTGTAGTATCATATCTGGATCAATCCTGATTAAACTGATCAATGCTGCAACGAAAGAACAATCAGATAATCCATCTTGAAAAATATCATTCAAGCCCTCAAATGACCAATCTTCAATACAAATTCTCTTCCATTCTATCAATTGTTTCCTTTGTGACTCTGATAACATCAATTCATCAGTAAACATCTTATTTGAGATCAATTTGTCTGAATTCAATTCAACAGGTGGATAAAATTCACCGCCTACTTCAGATGAAATCCATGAAATTTTATCTGATACTGTTAAAAATGAAATGTTCCCTATATTCTCGTACATCTCAATTGCAGAGTTAGACTTGGAGGTCAACTTCTTTTTAAAATTCTTATCACTATCTTCATTATTAATAGATTTAAGCAGTTTACTCAATGAGTTTATGCAATTCAAAGTCTGTTTTTTCGCCTCCCGCTGGTTTCCCTTGCTGAGGATGAGCTTGCATCTGTCCAACTGTCGTGTGATTTCTGCTAGGTCGTTTTCCATCTCTTTCACTTGATGCAATTTGAAATTTTCTATGGCCAATTTTTTTCTTCATCAGAAACAAAATTTAATGATTTTACAATTTACAGCTACAACACAAATTACCGGAAAAACCATGCCTCGTATATCTCCCTTACAGGTCTATGTTCCACCATTGAATTTTGCTGTGGTAGAGCATAACATCTACAGATCTGGCCATCCCGTGCCGATCAATTACGAGTTTCTGAAGACACTGAATTTGAAATCTGTTATTTACCTTGGAGACAAAGAGGACAACTTCGAGTACTATCGGTTTCTTGAGCAGCAGGGGATAGAGTTCAACTATATTAAGATGGCTTCGGCCAGTGAACCTTTTATAATTAATGATCCAAAGGCAATTTTGAGGGCCTTGGAAATTTTGGTTAATGTTGACAATTATCCCATTTTAGTTCATTCCAATAAGGGAAAACATAGAGTCGGAGTGCTTGTGGGTATAATGAGAAAGCTCCTCCAAGGGTGGTCTATTACAGGTGTTTTTGACGAATACGATAGATACTCAGGTGGGAAAGGTGATGAAGATTTGGAATTTATTGAGTGTTTTAATGTATCTTTAGAAGCTGATGTTGATAAATTACCAAAATTTGTTAGACGAAGTGAGTGAATTTTACTCAAATATGTTCACCAGATGGTGATCACTTTTGAAATTATTGTTTTAGTGCTCTGAATACTTGAAAACTTTAATTTGCAAGATTAACACAAAAATAAAGAATTAAATGAATTCAAAAAAATGGGCTTTATTTTTCTTTCTTTTTGTTTTTTGATACTTTTATATCAAAAAACTAAATCATCATACAACTGAAAGCTTTGCTATCTATAAATTTACAAAATTTAATTTGCTATGAATTTTCTAATCTATTTTACAAGTTTATTCTTGATCTCAAGCTGTGTTGAAGCTGGTTATTTTGTGAAGCTCAAAAAACCCTTCACTTTGGAGAAGCTTTTGATTTCTGATGATAAAGCGGTTAATGTTATGAACCATTTACGTCCTTATGTCACAAAACAAATTTCATTTGGAAATTTTGAAGGATTTTCTGGTAATTTTACTAAAGATTTGATTCAAAGATTGATTAAAGATCCATTGGTTGCTGATATTGTACCTGATTCTATAATCAAAGCTGTTGAAGAAGAATATCATGTTGAATATGAAATCCAAGTTGGAAGTGAATTATTAAAAGCTGATGGGAACGATGATATTATTATTGATGCAAATGATTTCGATCCAATGACACTTGATTCTGATTATATCACACAACCCAATGCACCAAGACATTTGGCCAGATTATCAAGAAAAACGAGATTGCCTATCAATGAATCCTTAAACTACTATTATGATGGAAGTCATCAAGGTTCAGGTGTTTTCGTTTATGTTATTGATACTGGTATTGATTTCGAACATCCAGAATTCAATGGAAGAGGTATCCACGGTTATGATATCACTGGTGAAGGACCTGGTGACCGTAATGGACATGGTACACATGTTGCTGGTGTAATTGGATCGCAAACTTATGGTGTTGCCAAAGATGCCACAATTGTTGAAGTTAAATCTCTAAATGGTAAAGGACAAGGTAGTTTGAGTGATGTTTTAGGAGGTTTAGAATTTGCTGTCAATGACCGCAAGTCAAGAGGTGTCAAAGGAGTTGCCAATCTATCTTTGGGATCTAGTAAAAATGAAGTGTTGAATGCAGCAATTCAAGAAGCTGTTAACTCAGGTTTGGTTGTTGTCGTTGCAGCTGGTAATTCAAACCAGGATGCTTGTAACTCCAGTCCAAGCTCTGCCCCTGCTGCTATTAGTGTTGGTGCAATTGATGATACCACTGATAGTGTTGCGTTTTTCTCCAATTGGGGTCCATGTGTTGACCTTTTTGCAAGTGGAATGTTTGTCAGAAGTTTAAGTCACAAAAGAACCAATGGCTATGCTGAATTGACTGGTACGTCCATGGCTGCACCGACTGTTGCAGGGTTATCAGCTGTTTTATTAGATGACGGTGTTGAAGCAGTAGATGTCCAATCCAGATTGATTGAAATGTCCACTACAGACACTCTTTTGATGAGAAAAGGTACTGAGTCATCTCCAAACAGATTGGTTTTCAACAGGGTTAAGCACGAAGATGACTATTTTCCAACAGAAGCGTTTCCAGTTGTTGATATGGACAAGATCAACCAGTTTAGAGGAAACCTCCCAAAAGAAGGCTTGAACCCACAAAGAGTCGGCCAGCTTTCAACTTCTGCAGGAGAATCGCCTGCATTGAAAGATTTGTTGAATCCTATGCGTTTCAAGCAACATTGAAGTGCTGATGTGTCTGCTGTGTCCTCGCAATGAACGATTGAATGATTTAACTTTGAACTGTGTAGTTGTAAATTCCAATATCGTGTTTACCCGGCCGCTTTGCTTTTTTTTTTTTTGTTGACAATCTTTAGAGATTTGTTTTAGAAATGTTTTGTTTACATTTTGTCAACAGCTGTTTGAACTTTGTTCTTCTGTGAAATCCTTTTGCTTTGCATTCCACTACCTTTTCAACTGCGCACTCTGTGAAAGACACTACCAGTGGTTTTTTGTCAGGCTAAAATTTACAGATCTCACCGTTGATCTGAACAAAGTTATAACTAGAAATAATGACTGAATCGCGTGTTGATCTTTTGAATTGGCTCAACAGTACATTGGACTTGAACTATACCAAAGTTGAGCAGCTTGGTACTGGTGCTGCCTACTGTCAGATCATGGATTCTATTTATTTGGATGTTCCAATGTCAAGAGTCAAATTTGATGCTTCTAAAGAATATGAATATTTAAATAACTACAAAGTTCTTCAGTCCTGTTTTGTTAAGCACAAGATCAACAAGTCAATACCTGTTGAAAGATTGATAAAATGCAGATTTCAGGATAATCTAGAATTCTTTCAATGGATTAGAAAATTTTGGAAAGATAACAAAGATGAATCTGATTATGATCCAAATGCAAGAAGAAAATATGCGCCACCACTTGTGCAAGCACCTTCTAACAGTGCTAAAGTCAGCTCATCTTTGAAATCAAATTCTTCTTTAAGTGCAAGAAGAAATTTATCTTCACACGCTGAAGCTTCTTCAAGAAGAAGCGTTTCAAGTTCAAATCCTATGCCAAAAGTTCGTTCAAGAGTTACAAGTCAAGAATCTGCTTCTTCAATTCAAAGATCGAATTCAAATAACCAAGCTGAGCTAATCAAATATAAAAATGAATTAATGAAAGCAGAAGATGAACTGATAGAATACAAACAAGCTGTAGAAGCTTTGGAAACCGAAAGAAATTTTTATTTTAATAAACTTCGAGAAATTGAAATTTTAACTGAATCATCTTCAGATCATTTAAAACATGACAATAATTCAAGCGATATTACTTTACCTGAAATTTTAACAAAAATTCAAGAAATTCTTTATAACACTGAAGAAGGTTTCCAAGTTCCTAATGAAGCAATGGAAGTTGAAAATATTAATGAAGCTGATATAAATATGGAAGAAACTTTTTAATTCAAATTTAATCCACTTATTTTTCATTACCTAAATATATATATATTGCATGATATCATGATTTCTTTACATCTGTAGACTTACAGTTTAAGTAGTAGAATAATATTCCACTATTTATTTTGTTGATTATCTGATTCTATTTACAAATTTGATGTCTAAATGTGTCACGTATGCCTATTGAACTTTCCTAATATCATTACAATCATGGAGTTGGTGTTGGTGCTGTGATATCACCAGAGGTTTTACCATCATTTTTACCTTCAAAAAATGGTTTGTTCATATATTTTTCAAAATCTTCATTTTCTTTCCATTCTCTTGGTCCTAATAGACGAACCATATCTTCTCTTGTTAATACTTCTTGTTTTAACAATGTTTGAGCAACTATTTCAACTTTTTCGGACTTTTCTGTTAAGATATCTTTACATTGTTTATAACAAGCATCAACAATGGATTTGACCTCTAAATCAATGGTTTGTGCTGTTTGTTCACTGTATGGTTTATGTATAGTGAATCCAGCATTATTTTGAATATCAAATGAAATATATCCAATTTTATCGGACATTCCTAATCTTGTGACCATTTCTTTTGCAATCCCAGTGACTTTCTCGAAATCGTTTTGTGCTCCTGAAGTAACAGATCTGAAATGTAATTCTTCTGAAACTCTACCACCTAAAGCCATAACCATTTTATGTTTGAACTGCTCGGTGCTTGATAAATACTGATCTGGCGGTAAGTATTGGGCGTAACCTAAAGCCATTGTACCCCTTGGAATGATTGAAACTTTTAATAAAGGATCGGCATATTTCAAATACCACCCACAAATAGCGTGACCTGCTTCATGATAGGCAACAATCTTCTTTTCATCTGGAGATAGAACTTTTGATTTTTGTTCCATGCCAGCAATAACTCTTTCAATTGCTTGTTCAAAATGTTTCAATTTAACTGCATTATCATTATTTCTTGCAGCGATCAATGCAGCTTCATTACAGGCATTAGCAATATCAGCACCAGAAAATCCTGGAGTTAAAGCAGCTAACCTTCCACTTAGTTCATCAACTTTTTCCGGGTTTTCGCCATTCTCGTTGATTTCCAAGCTTAATTTTTTCAAATGAACTTTATAGATGGATTTACGACCTTCAATGTTTGGAGCATCAACTGAAATATGTCTGTCAAATCTACCAGGTCTTAAAAGAGCTGGATCTAAAACATCTGGTCTGTTGGTACCAGCTAAAACAATGACATGATCTGAACTTTCAAACCCATCCATTTCCACCAATAATTGGTTTAAAGTTGCTTCTCTTTCATCATTACCACCCATTCCACCTTTACCTCTTTCTTTACCAATAGCATCAATCTCATCAACAAAGATAATAGCAGGAGCCATCTTCCTTGCAGTTTCAAATAAATCACGGACTCTGGAAGCACCCACACCAACAAACATTTCAACGAATTCAGAACCTGAAACACTTAAAAATGGGACACCAGCTTCACCAGCAGTTGCTTTTGCTAATAAGGTTTTACCGGTACCTGGAGGACCTGATAAAATGGCACCTCTTGGGATTTTAGCGCCTAGTCTTTCATATTTAGCTGGATTTTTCAAAAATTTAACAAATTCCATAATTTCATCTTTTGCTTCATCACAACCTGCAACATCTTTGAATTTAACTTTAACATCATTCTCTTGTGTAAATAATTTAGCTTTACTTTTCCCCATGGAAAATAAGTTTGACATTCCTCCTCCACCTTGTCTTCCGGCTCTTCTTGAAAAATAGAATAAACCACCTAATAATAATAAAGTTGGTAATAGTGGAAAGATTGTACTCAAAAATGATCCTCTTTCAACGTAGTGAATTGGAATTCTTTCCTGTGGAGGAATTTGAAGCATGTCTTGAACTTGTTCGATATCTTCATCAAATCTATCAGCAGAACCAATAGTGAAACCAACAATTGGAGATCTCAAGCCATTGTTGATAACAGCATCTTGTCTTAATTGAGCTTCAACAATAAATTTATTAATAACCCAAATTTTTTCCACTAAACCTTTCTCCAGATATTTAGTTTTAAATTCTTGGAAAGTTAATTGGCTTGAAGCGTCCGAAGAAGAAAATGTAATGATTGAAAATATCACTGATGCAAAAAATGTTAAATAAAGACTTTTATAAAATTCTTTGGATTTGAAATATTGAGCGACAGTTTGGAAGTCCTGTTCATCTTTATTACTTTTTTTGTCCTTATAATCTTTATGTTCTTCCTTTTTGTCTTCGTCTTCTTTGTTTTTGTTTGATTTCTTGTCTTCACATACTTTGAAAGATTTTTTGAATGGAGCTGGTTTATATGAAGTAAACGCTCTTTGATTCTTAAAGTTGAATATATTGTTGTTTCTTATAATATTTGAGTTTAATCTTGAACTTGATTTCATGATTTGGATTACGGCCAGCGAGTTCATGCTCAGCATGCGGTTTCTCACCATACCAGCATGTGGCCTTAGTAGGATATTCATATATAAGAAGTTGTTACTGTATTTCTGTTAGTACTAGTTGTCAATCAAACACGGGAATTTGAAAACGAGAGCAGCAAACGCCACCAGCTGCGCTCAGAACACCAAGGCAAACCTGTCTAATTCGCAGTCTTCTTCAATGTGCCCCTCTAGCACTCTGTGATACTCACTGTCCGCACTGTCCGCCGTCTGGAACGTCGAGTGCCTCTTGAAGAACGTCTACAGAAGTTCAAATAGTGGCAAATTTGGTTTTTGTTTTCATTTTTAGTGCAAGAAACTCAGTTGTGAAGTTACCCTAATTTATAGCATTTTTTATTCAATTATAAGCACATGGAATCTTCAATCTAGTCTCTACACTACAAGAATTCACGGTAAGCAGACACGTCCTGCTCAACAACACCGTCTTCCTGCTCTTGTAAGTCGAGCCACGAAACATTGGCAAAAATTCCATTATTCGCCCTTGACTCGTACAAGTTTTGGAGCGATGATTCTTCAACCAAAAGACAGATAGCATCGTAGCCACCAGCACCTGGAACAACGCCTCCAATAACACCTTTAACTGTGTTACAGGCATCTAAAAGCTCTGTTTGTTGTGGAGGCTCAATATCTGCGCCAGATCTCTCTGTAATGGTTCTAAAAGATGAGCGAATACTCAAAATTGCATTGATCAATTCTGAAATAATTGGTGTAGAAGACTTTAATAGCTCTTCGCTGGTAGAGTCATGGATTTTGCTGATTAATTGATTGTATTCTTCTGGTAATTTAGCAGATATTTGGTTCAATTGGGATAAACATTTAATTAACTTCAAATTGGATTGATCAATTGTGTTGAAAATAGATTCACTTTCTGGATCTGATTTCTTCCAGTCATTGACTTTTGCAACTAATTTTGGTGTGTTTGAACCACCTTTAATATCACCCATGATCAATCTAATCTTTGAAGGCAATGCAACTTTCTCAATTTTGACACCCCAATTGGTTTCCAATGCTAGTTCATTTATTTTTTTATGATATTCTTCCAAATCAACATGATTCATAATAGACGTTAAATCGTTGATTAATTTTGGATCGAATCTTCTATAAACAATTGATCCAAAAGTTGCTGCTGCAACATCAAACCCAGATCCAACTTTTCCCTGTGCTTGACAATGACTTATTTGAGCCAAGTTATGAATCAAAGTTAAAGAGTCAATTGATTTGGTGTCAATTGATTTGTAACAAGATAGTAATGCAGTTGTCAAAACGGTGACTAAACCAGCAGAAGAACCTAATCCTGTTTTAGCAATTTTAGTGATCTCATCATCATGGTATGAAAATTTCAACAAAGAAGTTGATGAAGATTTAATAATAGAATTTTGTTGTGAATGATAACCAGAATCTGAAAAAATAGTTATATTGATGATTTTATTTATAGTTGGTTTGATGAATGCAAGAACATTTGAAATGGTTGATTCAACAAATGGATTTTTGTTACTAGTGGATGGGATTGGAAATTGATTCTTGTTGATATGAAAAGTGTATCTCCAAGTACTTTTGGTGAATTGTGGACTTGACACGATGACTGTAGTGATCTCATCTGATGAGTTTGAGTTCAAATCTGTGTGTTCAACAACAGCGTGCATTCTCGAAGACAAAGCAACAACATATGAATCGTACTTTGGGTCTAGAACAAGGTATCCACCAGCTAGTAAAGCTTTACCTGGAGCACTGAACCCTTTGCAAGTTGAATCTGATAGCATTTTTTGTTCAGGCGTGTGTGTTTTTAATACTTTTGTAATAGTAGAAGCTGACAGTGTCAGTTTTGTATTGTCTGTAATGATTTTACTTTATTGGTTTGCTTTTTAAACAACTTTAATGAAACAACGAATTGACGATTTATGAAAATTTCCAATCGATTAATTATAATTAGTGGTCAAATAAAATTAAATTAAATTAAATTAAATTAAATTAAATTAAGGTTAAATTAAATAAATTTTAGAAATTTCAGAAATCAAATAAATTGAGACAAACCAAATAGATAAAGAGATGAGCAGCCAGGACGAGCAGCCAAAGTGTCCCGTTGATCACTCCGCGCATGAAACTTGGCTTAAGCAGAAAGGTGGTGCGGTGCCTCCACATCCGATGCCTGCTCCAGTTGCACATCCGCCAGTTTCTTCAAGTGATGAGGCAGAAAAATGTCCTGTTGACCATGAAGCTCGTGCAAAATGGGCTGAGTTATCAAATAGCAAGAAAGTTGATGGATCAAAAATTGCCACAGCTGTTGAGTCATGTTCATCTTCAGATATTCCAGAAAATCCTGTTTTACAAACAAATGTGAATTTACCAGTTGAAAGAGAGCTATCGTCTATCCCTAGAACAGGTACTAATGGGAAATGGATTTATCCATCAGAAAAACAATTTTTTGAGGCTATGAAACGTAAAAATTGGAATCCAGATGCTTCAGATATGCAAACTGTTGTTCCAATTCATAATGCTGTTAATGAAAGAGCATGGTATCAAATATTGAAATGGGAAGAAGGTCAAGGAGGAGACGAATGTGGGGGTATTAAGCTAACTAGTTTCAAAGGAGATAGTAAGAAACTTACACCAAAGGCTAGAATGAAATTGTTTTTAGGATATCAAAAACCATTTGATAGACATGATTGGATAATTGATAGATGTGGGAAAGAAATAGAGTATGTTATAGATTTTTATTCAGGAAAACCAAATCCATTAAATCCAAATGTTGCTAGTTTTTATCTTGATGTTCGTCCAAAACTGAACTCATTTGAAGGTGTTAAACTAAGAGTATTGAAATTTTTTGGCTTTTAGATATTGAACTTGATATTTAATCATAAAGGGGGGGGTTAGTGCAACGCTTGACTACAGATTATATAAAGAATCAACCCTTAGTAGCTGTGGTTGTGGTTGTTGTATTGATCATGTATATACAGATATAAATTTAAATTCAATTGTAGATTAAGCCAAAGTAAAACTTAAACTTAAGGTCTTCCAGCAGTGAATGCGCCAGATTGACCAAGTTTTTGCATGTTTTCACCAACTTTGACGTTGACTTCAAAGTATTTGGCAACACATCTATCAACACAAAGAGACTCGTTCTTGTTTAAATCACCTTCTGAGTAGCTGGTTTGGATACATTTTTTATGACAGTTGTCAACCAATTTGTTAAACATTTCTGTGATCAAATCAAGCTCTGCTTCAGCAGCAGCAATCTTTGCTTCTGAGCTGAGTTGTGGTGCGCTTCCAAAACCTAAAAAGGACATTTCACGAGTTGGCTAATATGAGTTATTCTTGAAAGTTTTGCTGTTTCTGAAAATTAATTGAGCTTTTGATATTGGAAAAAAATCTCTAAAAAGCAGGGGTTGCCCGAACTTTGTGTTGTGTTTGAACTTTGAAATTTAAAATTTAGATCAAAGACGCTCTTTTTGAGCAGCAGTGCAGCACTAGTGTGCCTGTAGTCTTGCAACTCAGCTGAAGTTGGGAACATGTCACAGCGAGTGAAACTTGAACTTTTTAACAGCACTTGCCACTGAGCAGTGAGCAGACCACAGCAAACGCGTCCCAAAAGGGTAATATCGCCTGATCAGGTAGTTTTCGACGTGTTTTGCACAAATTCACGATCATCATATTTCCAGCGTGCAAATTTCAAAACATATAAAACTTGAAAACCCAATTTTCCTCTTGTTGTTATTTACATCTGTATTTCATAGAACTGGAATTGTGGTTGAGTGCAACGCCAGAAGTCCTTGCACATCTTGCTATCCTTATTACCCACCTACAGACAAGCTACAACTCACAATGGAAAACACCAAGAGACACTCCAAGACACAGAGCTCTTTTGTAAGTTCAAGTTTGCCACCAAATAAGCAGCAAGCACAGAAAACAAGACACAGGTCGCGCAAACACAAAGTCAGAAAACCTGGTCAGGACGGTTTCCAGCAGCTCAATTTCAACCCAACGGCTGCCGCCATTGACACTGAAGATGCTGTTGCTGTTGCTGTACCTACTGAGTCTCTGCCATTGCATGAACCCGAACATGAACATGAACCAATTGATGAGCATCTACAAACTGATCATGAAGAAGTACAAGATCAAGAAGTTGATCCAGAAATTGATCCAGAAATTGATCCTCAGCTGCCTACAGACGCTGAACAAACGACTGAAGAATCGACTGATGTATGGCCCCATACCTGATTTTCTTTTCTCAACTGGATACACCGAAGTACTCGCTGATTTTGATTTTACTCTCCTTTTTTATGCTTTGGAAGTTTTCATCAGGGCAGTTGAATACATTGTTCAAGGTTTTCTGTGCTTTTTCTTTTTGTGTGTGTATCATTATACTAACATCTCATTACAGGCCTTTGACAACACTACTACCTCTGTTGCTGCAAGTCAAATGCGTAACATGTTAAATAAATTGGCTGATACTGCTCAAGGTGAAGTTAAAATCAAATTTGAAGCTGAAATGGACTCTTTCTTTGCTTTATTTAGAAGATACTTGGCTGATAAAGCCTCTGGTAGTACTCTGGACTGGGAAAAAATCCGTTCTCCAAGTGCTGATGAAGTTGTTGATTACAAAAAAATTAATTTGCCAGATAGCACTGAAAACCTCGATAAACTAGCTGTTTTGAAATTGAATGGTGGTTTAGGTACTTCAATGGGTTGTGTTGGTCCAAAATCAGTCATTGAAGTTAGAGATGGTAACACTTTTTTGGATTTAGCTGTTCGTCAAATTGAATATTTGAATAGAAAATACGATTCAGATGTCCCATTATTGTTAATGAACTCTTTCAATACTGATAATGATACTCATCAAATTATCAGAAAATATGGTGGTCACAGAATCAGAATTAGAACTTTTAATCAATCAAGATATCCAAGAGTTATTAAAGATTCTTTACTGCCTCTTCCAGAATCCTTTAATGATGACATTAACGCTTGGTATCCACCAGGTCATGGTGATTTATTCGAAAGTTTATATTCATCTGGTGAATTAGATGCTTTGCTAGATCAAGGTAAAGAAATCTTATTTGTTTCTAATGGTGATAATTTAGGTGCAACCGTTGATTTGAAAATTTTAAACCATATGATTGAAACTGGTGCTGAATATATCATGGAATTAACCGATAAAACTAGAGCTGATGTTAAAGGTGGTACTTTAATTAATTATAACGGTGAAGTTAGATTATTAGAAATTGCCCAAGTTCCAAAAGAACATGTTGAAGAATTCAAATCAATTAAAAAATTCAAAAATTTTAACACCAATAACTTGTGGATTAATCTGAAGGCTATCAAAAGATTGATTGAAACTAACTCAATTGAATGTGAGATTATTCCAAATGCTAAAACTATTAAAACCAAAGATGGTAAAGAACTTAATGTTTTACAATTAGAAACCGCTGTTGGTGCCGCTATTAGACATTTCGAAAATGGTCATGGTGTTGTTGTTCCAAGATCAAGATTCTTACCTGTTAAAACCTGTTCTGATTTATTATTAGTTAAGTCTGATTTATTTGGCTTGGAACATGGTGCTCTAGCTTTAGATTCTTCAAGATATGGTCCGAATCCTTTGATCAAGTTAGGCTCTCACTTCAAAAAAGTTTCTGACTTCAATGCAAGAATCCCTCATATTCCAAAGATTTTGGAATTGGATCATTTAACTATTACTGGTAATGTTACTTTAGGTAAAAACGTTCAATTAAAAGGTACCGTTATAATAGTTTGTTCTGAAGGTCAAAGAATTGACATTCCAAATGGTTCTGTTTTAGAAAACGTGGTTATAACTGGTAACTTGACTATTTTGGAACATTGAAAAAATAAGTCAAAATAAAAGTGTTATTTCAAACATTATCACATCTAAAACTCATTTTTCCATAATTTTTTTTTTTTTACTATTTTTGAATCATCAGTCTTTATTTTCTACTTGGAGAAAAGGAAAAAAAAAAAAAGAAAAGGGAGCTCTTTAAATTATTTAGCTACGCATAGTTTTTTTTTTTTTTTTTTTTTTTTTTTTTTTTTTTTTTTTTTTTTTTTTTTTTTTTTTTGGATTTCTTCAAATGAATAAGTTTTCATATAATTTCATGCTTTTTCCGTTGTTTCAAATGTAGTTTATTTTTTATTTTATTTACTTAAATTACATCTAAAAGCTCAAAAACAATTTAACTAAAAAATGTATAAATTTGTATAAAAAACTTGTATTCTTCAATCTTAAGTATAACCAACCAATCACCTCTTTTCACCAACCCATTTTCTTGCACTACGAAATAATCTGATCCATGGACCATAATTTTCCCATAACTCAGCTTCTTTTAATGGATAATATGAGTTAGCTTCTTTTCTGGTGACTCTTTCTGGATGAGGCATCATTGCTAAAACTCTTCCATTTGGTGTTCTGACACCTGCAATACCATTTGGTGATCCATTTGGATTGAATGGAAAATGTTCAGTTGATTTACCATAATTATCGACATATCTAATTGAAACCAAACCATCTTTTTCAATGTGGGTTAATTTATCAGCAGAATCAAAAAATGCTCTTCCTTCACCATGTGCAACAACAATTGGTAACTTCGAACCATTCATACCGTTTAAGAAAACACTTGGAATTGAGTTTTTATCGACTTCTTTAACTTCAACCATGCAAACTCTGGCTTCGTATTGTTCACTTAAGTTTCTTTCAAATGTAGGCCAGTGTTCTGTACCTGGAATCAACTCTTTAATTTTAGATAAGAATTGACAACCATTACAAGCACCAAATGCAAATGTATCTTCTCTTTCATTGAAAAACTTGTAGAATTCCTTTTTAGCTCTTTCGTTATAAAGAACAGATTTAGCCCAACCTGATGCTGCACCTAAAACATCACCATACGAAAAACCACCACAAGCAGCAAAACCAACAAAATCATCTAATGAAACTTTTCCAGAAATGATATCAGACATATGAACATCAACTGAAGTGAAACCTGCTTGTTCAAAAGACCAAGCCATTTCTTGATGGCCATTAACACCTTGTTCTCTTAATATAGCAACTTTTGGTTTATATGATGATAATTTGGAAATTTTTAAATCATCTGAAGTTTCAAAAGTTAATTGGTAAGATAAACCAGGATCTTTGTTATCTTCAATAGATTTGAATTCTTCATCGGCTGTATTTGGATTATCTCTTAATCTTTGTAATTTGTATGATGTTTCACTCCAAATTTGTTGCAACGCAGATCTGGTATTTTTCAAAACAAGTTCACCATTGAATGAAATTGAAATGCTTTGTTCTTCATCAAAGACTGGGGAGCCAATAATCGAAATATATTCTGGGGAAATTGAGTTTTGGTTGAAAACTGAAACAAACTCTTCGTATTTGCTTTTAGAAACTTGAAAAACAGCACCTAACTCTTCATTGAATAATTCTGTCAATAAATCTTCTGATGATGATTTCAAGTTTATGTCTAACCCAGATCTAGAAGCAAAAGCCATTTCTAATAATGTTACAATTAAACCACCATCTGATCTATCATGATAACTTAGAACTAAATCAGTTTGATGTAATTGGACTAAAGTTTTTAAGAATGATTTAAGAATTGAATTATCATGAACAGTTGGAGCTGAATTACCAACTTGATTATAAACTTGAGCCAAAGCAGAACCACCTAAAGATTTTGAAACATTTGTAGCTAAATCAACTAAAACTAAAACAGTTTCTCCGCTTGATCTTTGTAACTCTGGAGTCCAAGTTCTTGAAGTGTTTGCAACTGGAGCAAAAGCAGTGATGACTAAGGATAATGGGGAAATAACTTCTTTGTCATCCCATTTCATTTTCATGGACATTGAATCTTTACCCACTGGAATAGAAACTCCTAAATCGGGACATAATTCTAACCCAATAGCTTGAACAGCTTCATATAATTTAGAACCTTCACCAAGGTGTGAAGCAGCAGACATCCAGTTTGCAGATAATTTAACAGAATCCAAACTCTTAACATCAGCAGCAAATAAATTTAGTAAAGACTCAGCAATACACATTTTAGCAGAAGCAGCAGCTGAGATTAATGCTAAAGTTGGCTTTTCACCTAAAGCTAAAGCTTCACCAGTGGTAATGATTGATTCACCTAAAGATGTAGCAGTGACACCAACATCAGCAACTGGTACTTGCCATGGACCAACCATTTGATCACGATCAATTAAACCAGTAACGGAACGATCACCAATAGTAATCAGAAAAGATTTTGAGCCAACTGATGGTAAATGTAAAACTCTATCTAAAGCTTCAGAAACTGGAACTTTTGAAAAATCATTTGTTTTTAAGTTTAATGGAACAGTGGTAGCAACTCTTGAGATTTTTGGTGGTTTACCAAATAAGACAGACATTTCCAAGTCAATTGGGGTAGTGTTTAACAATTTATCAGTTAAAACTAGACGTTCCTCAGTTGTAGCATGACCAACAACTGCAAAAGGGGCTCTTTCTCTTTCACAGATTTGCTTGAAAAAATCTAAGTCATCTTCGGCAACAGCTAAAACATAACGTTCTTGAGATTCGTTACACCAGATCTCCATTGGAGACATACCTGGCTCTAAACACAGAACATCTCTTAATTCGAATTTAGCACCAAGACCATTATCATGAACTAATTCTGGTAAAGCATTGGATAACCCACCGGCACCAACATCATGAATGGATTGAATTGGGTTGTTATCACCTAAAGCAACACAAACATCAATAACTTGTTGGGCACGACGTTGCATTTCTGGATTACCTCTTTGAACAGAAGCAAAATCTAATTTAGCTGATCCTTCACCAGAAGCAACAGAAGAAGCGGCACCACCACCTAATCCAATCAACATTGACTCGCCACCTAAAACGATCAAAGCAGCACCTGGGGTAATACCATGGTTTTTCAAAGCTAATTGAGGTCTTATAGCACCCATACCACCAGCAAGCATGATTGGTTTATGAAAACCTCTGATTTCTTCTTTATTTTCACCATTTTCAACGACAGTAGTTAAAGTTCTAAAATAACCAGTGATTGAAGGACGACCAAATTCATTGTTGAAAGCAGCTGAACCAATTGGGGCTTCAATCATGATATCTAATGGGGAAGCAATATGACCTGGTTTACCAACATCTTTCAATTCCCATGGTTGTTCAAAACCTGGAATCAATAAATCAGAGACAGAAAAACCTGCTAAACCACACTTAGATTTTGAGCCTCTACCAACAGCACCTTCATCTCTGATTTCACCACCTGAGCCAGTGGCGGCACCGGCAAACGGAGAAACAGCAGTTGGGTGATTATGGGTTTCAACTTTAATTAAAGTATGAACTCTTTCTTTAGTCGAAGACCAAACTTTGTTTTCTGGGTTTGGAGTATATAAATAAGCTTCTGGACCTTCAAAAACAGCAGCATTATCACTATAAGCACTGATAGTGAATTGTGAGTTTTTTTCTTCGGTGTTTCTAATCATCTTAAATAAACTTAAACTCTTTTTCTCACCATCAATCTCCCAATCAGCATTGAAGATTTTATGACGACAATGTTCAGAGTTAACTTGAGCAAACATAAATAATTCAACATCAGTAGGGTTTCTTCCAATGATTTCAACAAAAGCTTCAACCAAATAGTCAATTTCACTTTGATCTAAAGCCAATCCCAACTCTTTATTTGCTCTTTCCAATTTCAATTTTGGTTCATTTGATAAATCAACTTCTATTAGGGGTTTTGGAGTGTGTAAAGCAAATAAGTCATCATGTTGTGGAGCAATACCAATGTATAAAGATTGTGTCATTCTATCAAAAACAGAAGCCAATGGTGCACCATCTTGTAAGTAAGACTCAATTGAAAACCCTTTTTGAACTGTAATCAATAAAGCCAAACCTCTTTCAATACGTTCAACATCGTCACCAAGACCAACGACTTTGGCAATACTGGTTGCTTTTGAGGACCATGGAGAAATAGTACCTGGACGTGGCAAGATTCTAACAATATGGGTGTCTTGATCAGTTGGTTTAACAGAATCAGTAGTGGTGATAATCTTGACCAACTCTTTTGATAACTCGTCTTGAAGATCAAGCTGGTTTTCGTAGGTCAAAACATTGGTCAGCAATTCTTTCTTAGCATCAGTGAGCTTGTTTTTCAAAGCGATGTAGTGCACATGGGCAGAGCGAACAGAGGTGACAACCTCTGACTTGACTGCGGTATTGATGTCTGCAGTAAGAGTGGCTACTCTGAAGGCACTAAGGGCTTGTGGACCAGGAAGAATCAACATGTCGCTCATTTTGTGGAGTATCTGTGCAGAGTGGAGCTGAGCTGAAGAAAAGTGAAGAGTAAAGAGTAAAGAGCTGAAACACTCGAGGCTGGGAGAAATAAAATAATTTGCAGCTGACTCTTTTTTTGCTTTTAGATGAAATCAATACATAATAATTTTGCCCCCAAGATTGAAATTCTGAATAAGCGCTGATGGCAGCGATGAGCTGAAAATTTGAATTGAATACATTTTGAAAAATTATTTTATTTTATCAACTATTCTGCACTATCTTTAAGTACTGGACCGCTGAAGTACTGGAATAAGTACTAGAAACTAACTGAAACACGATGGCACAAGCTCCCCTCAAAGTCAAAACAAAGGTCAAGCCAAGAGCTAGAATCACAAAGAAGCAGATGAACCCAAGAGCCAACGCTCCGAAAATCATCAAGCCAAAAAACCAGAAGGTAGCTGCTATTAACAAAATCAACAAGATTGCCTCCATCACAGAGTCCACCGAGAAATTGATCTCTTCTAGAGTTGGTCACTTGGAAATACTGAAAGGAAGTAGAAGACAAATTGAAAAGGAAGCTAAGATCAAAAAACAGAAAGAAGCTGCTAAAGGCAAATAATTTGGTTTAACTAAGGATTTGGGACCTGGGTTTACAATGTGTCTTTTTTTCTTCTTATATAATGATTCTATTGATATAAATATGTACACTATTTTCACATTATCTTCCATCCATTTTATTTCTCTGTGTTTTTGACAAAGAGAGGAAAAGCTTTTTCATTTGTAGACAACGTGATCGATCTGGTTTTTGGAATGTAACGAACTGGGATCAAATAGTCCAAAACCATGTTTTGCACCATTGAGAATGCATTCGAGCTGATCCAATACAAAGCGATTGCAGCTGGTGCTTGCGTTGCCACAGTCATCAAGAACACAACTCCAACTCTACTGATACTGACTATGGAGTCCATAACTGTTGGTCTCAGTGATTTTTTGGACTTGTACTCGTTTTGCAATTGTAATATTCTGTTGTTGTATTCAATATTGATTAGAGAAAAAGCACCCACCATGATAGGAAGCATTCCATAAGGATCAGCTAATGTCAAATCTGGGAACCAAAGTACTCCTTCAGAATATAAACTTTTATCCAGTACACTGGCTGTCGAATCAATACTTGAGAATCCTTTAAAGCCTGTTAAATTTCTAAATGCAAAACTCATTGCAACCCACAATGGAATTTGAAAAACTGGTAACAAGAAATTCTTGTATAGTTGACAATTGTTCTCTTTAAACAACTGTTTTTGTCTTTTTCTCTGTTCTTTTACACTCAGTAACATAATCTGTTCAAATGATAACGAAGGTGATGATTTTGAGCTCACAAATTCGTTAACTTCAAACTTTTTTTTCGACTGTTGTTTTGCCAGTTGCTTTTTCAGAACATTCGAGGCTAGTTTCAGCCTTAGTATTGGAGCCATTGCTGAAACTATTGGCCGAAGACTGGCTTGCTTCTGTAGTCTTTTTCTTTGTAGAATGGCAAATGGTAGCGTCCAGACTGTTCTAAATGCTATAGTAGTTAATGGAATCAGTGCCCACCAGGGTATTGAGGTAAGAGCATGAATTGAATGTAATGATGAAGTCAATGATTCAATAATTTCTGTTGGTGAAATGAACGTTCTCTTTTGTTGCTGAAAAACCAGTCTGTTTCCTCTGTTTTTGAGCAGTGTTCTATGTGCTAAGTTTCTCAGCATCTGTGATTTCTGTGGTTTTTGCTTCTTTCTGTGTCTCTTGAAGTGATTCACCAGTGATTAGGTTATATCATGTTTTTTTCGACTTTCATATTATTGATGAAAAAATATTGATTTTCACATATACATGTTAGTGTGAAGTTACTGTTAATGTTTAAGCTACATATGTACATAGTTTCCAATACAGTCTACAAGTGTTTTGCCTGTGCAATTTTGTGCTGGATTTCTAGTAAGAAGAACTTTATTAGTCTTGACTCTCTACTGTGTTATAAAAACCATTTTTCAGAATGTATATTACAACTACTGATGATGTTACTTTATTGAAAAGGAACAAGGGACACATAAATCAGTCCTCTACAGAACCATCTCTTGGCCTATAGTTAGGCAATGTATCAATGATATCTTGAGGCAGTCTTCCATAAACTTTTACAGCATAAAGGCCTGGTTGATAGCTCGTTAGTCTCAACCATTTGGCAGCCCATGATTTCTCTGGGTTGCCTACAGCAATGGTACCTTCAAATGTAGGAGATGTGGTGGATAAACCAGTATCCAGAAGATCTACACAGTTAGGACATCCGTCTTCTTGGAAATCCTGAATCAAGTTAGTGATAGAACTCAAAACAAGCTTTTCTAGCGCCGTTTGAATGGAACTCACCTTAGATGTCTGTATTATCCCACATAGCATGCACGCTCTCTTGACTGAACTCATTGTAGTTGGTTATGCTTCTTTTTAATAAATAGTGTATTTTCAAAGTTATATTATAAAGTTGTAACTTGTAAATTCTATTTTGTAAATTTCTTTTACCCTACTGGGGCTAAACAAGATTCAAAATTGTCGAATATAAGCTGCCTGTTCTATAAGGACTCAGTAGTTTACATAAATCAAATCACACTAGTACATACTACAAACTTCACTAGATAGCTGGAACTTTAGCAGGCATCATGGTAATTTATACGAGTCTATCTCAACACTTATTATATATATATTATAATACTAGTTTTGTTTGCTCAGACTTATAAGTCTTCGCTCCCTTTCAAATAATGAGACTAAATTTTCAAATTTTAGTAAAGAGTAAACTTCTAGTTGTTCCACATTGACGCAAATAGTAGTGATAATTAACTTTGAGTTTTTTCTTTCCAAATAAAGGATTATGAGTTTTTTAGTGACATCATCACTCATCTTGTAGTCTCCATATCTATATCATCATCCATCTTTTTCCACTTCTGTGAATTCATCTAAAGATAAAATTTGATGAGAACCACCTCTATTATGCTTGAAATTTCTATGGTTCTTTGGTCTACCGCGCTGACCACGCTGGTTCATAATATTGATTTGCGCACTCATAAAAAATTGACTTAACTTTGGAATCACTTGTTGCTTACTGAGAAAACTCTTTCAGATCAAGAGAAATCATTTTTATACTACAGTTGATTTAATTGAGAATTGTGTCAGATCTTGAAATGTGTAACATCTTCCGCATTAAGGAACTTTCTGAACACAGTTAATTTTTATTGGTTTTTTCCTTTTCAGTCTCAAAGGAGGTATAAATTTCTAGCTTAGTGAGTGGTACATTTATATAGCTGCAAACTTATGGAATAGCATAGCTAATTTTCAAAAAATATAATGGGATTCTTATTGAGATATTTATTAAAACGTCAATTTTCACTAACAAATTTGTCATGAATTTTGTGAAAATTTTCAGTTGTTTTCAAAAACTTGCTCTTAACTATGTAAAAATGGCTATTTTCGGCAGCAATTTTGAACACATCACCATTTAAATTTAAAAAATCTAAAAAGACCACAGAGATGAGCTAGCTGAGTACTACAATTATACTTTTTCAGTTAAGCTGCCACATTAATTTGAAATTTTTCAATACTCAGTTTACCCGGTGGGGCGTTACTTTTATATTATATTTTTAATTACAATAATTTTTAACGTCTTTTCAAGAACCAAAAAACCATTTTTTTCTTCCAGTATCATTTATATAATTTAATACTGTTAAGCTTATCTTCTTCCGTGTAGTTGGTAGTGGCTATGGAGTAGCTAGAAGACAAGATAATGAGGGATGGTTAAGAACTTGGGTACTTCGTTGTAATAGTAGATTAATCACAATTAAGCTTGTATCGTTCAAACCCTAGCTTCTTTGAAGCTGAATACAAGAGGGATTATTATACACTTCAAATAGTCTTGGTGAGATCTGAAATAGCATAGATCGTAAAAGAGCAACTTATCAATTCCCAAATAAGGACATCAGGTTTTCTAATTGGTATATTTCAGCAATTGTTACTCTAAACAGTTAGTTCCCATAACAAATACTATTATATAAAATACCAAAAGGCTATAAACTATAATAGCATCCGAAGTTCTTCCAAAATTTTCCAATCGTTCCTCTGATTGATGAAATCTCTTGCTCTTGGTTGACGAATAAAGTAAGATACATTCTTCATTATTAATATATGAATGAAGTTATGTGTATACAACTCCAAGTTCAAAATTTGCATCCAGTGATGTCTCTTCTAACTTCTGGATGTCCGTTCTATAATCACGTTCTGATTATTTCTATGATTATCAATATAATAATTATCTAATTATTATGATATATTTATTATTCTTCTAACTTAGTATACACATAATTACTTGCCACAAAAGTTTCATAATCTTAATACTAAATGCCAAATAGCTGCACATAAGTTGCTTTTTTTCTTCTAGAAAACACATGTATTAATTTATAAACTAGCTAGTTACACGTCAACTTAGAACTATAAAGATTAACACTAATCAATTATGTGTTAGGAACTAGTCCAAATTTATATTTTTCATTCTAATATTTTCTTAGGAATCTTTAATCGAAACTAAGTTTTCCTAAAGTCGTCTCTTCGAGTACTAGTTTTTTTTCCAACTATAATCACTTATACATATTAATCACTAAGTTCTAACTATCAGCTTGTATCTACATCAGTCCCTCTTCAACTTTTGGTTTTCATTCACTATCTTTAATTTTCCTTTCTCCTGTTTTTTCTTTTCTTTTGATTTTATTTTATCTTCTTGTATTTGATCTTAGTTAAATCTAATCTTTTTTCCATATAATTCACTTTATTGCATGCCAAGTCTCTTTCAAAATTATTATAACAAACAATTATGTAATGGAGTGCGGAACTCAGAATTAATGATAATTCCTCAAAAGATTTGATTGAATTTAGTTATTTAATTTCTAAAATTTTGATTTTGGTTAAAATTTATTTTTTTAATTCTTCTTCTCTTATGTTTTATTCCTTTAATTTATTCTTAATTATTTTTATTTCAATTAATATCATTTTCGTTTCTTGTAGATAGTTGCTCAAGTAAATACTACCTTACTTTGAGTTTATAATTTTTTTTTTTTTTTTTTTTTTGATTGTAATGATACTGCTGTTGTAAACTAAGTAGAGTTATGAACTTTACATTGATTTGTTCCAGAGCACCTTCTCCTAGCTTTCTTCGTCGCATAATGGTAGTCATGATTGCTCGAATTAGGTCCACAACCAAAAACCCAAGAAAAAAATAATTGCGCGAGCCCGGAGTCGAACCGGGGGCTCAAAGATGGCAACTTTGAATTTTACCGCTAAACCACTCGCGCTAATTTCCCGCTTGGTTCCAGGTTAACTTATATTGATGAGTTAATAGAATTGGTTAGCACCACATTGATTAAGACAGCATGTTGTTATATTTTGGATTAGAGATTACACATATTATTAATATATTGAATTTTATTATAGTTCACTTAGTTATTTACCATTAATTGAAATCGGGAGAAGTTCACTCATAATATATAATCTTGAAACAAATAACCTTACGTCGATAAAGATTAACATCTGATATGTCGATATTAAACAATGTTTGATCATATTTATTACCCAGTCTTTGACGAAGTAAAAAAAGATTTTAATGATTAATCTGGGAAACGAAGATTTTAAAAGAATGGAGAAAATACACCAATGCTAACAATTTGAATTACAAAACATAAATGAGATAGATAAAAAGGATGATATAATGTTATATAACTTATATATTAAATCCAATAAACAGTATTATGTGAAAAAAAAAAGCTTCGGATGCTATTGGAATTTATAACCTACTAAAAAGTTTGGTATTTTTATATAGAAGTACTTACAACTTACCAGTACTAGGGTTTTCGCACAGATTTCTTCTTCACGCATTTTTGTAGGGTAAATGGCATTCACTGAATGAAATCAGGTTTCAGTAACATCAGACCTAGATTTTAGACTATGTCCCCTAGAACCGCTTTTGAATTATTCAAACTATATTATAAATAAGTACACCAAGATGGAGATTAGGTTGAGACTTGAGTCTACAGCTTGAGCCTGTACCATATATGCTTCTAACAAATTATATTACTAAGATATTAATCCAAATAACCTATTTACTTTAGAATATGAAAGTATATTCTAGTAATTACTATTCACTACTATCATTCATTAATGATATTATTCTAAGAACTTCTAAAGATGATTGAGGTTATTAATGATCTTGCCTAGAAGATCCCAGAAGTTAATATACATCGATCATTTAATATAACTTCTAGTTCTATTATCTTACACAACTTCTTCACGTTAATTCACTACCCAACAGGTATAACTTTAACAAGCCTCGAACAACTAAATGATTAATACAAGATGAGGTTAAGAATAACACTTAGTAAACCACTGTTTTAGATCTAAGTTGAAACTTGAATCTTGATCATGATCTTAAGCCGGAATTTGACACATATTTATTAGTCATTGATTATGGTTTAGGGTGTAATTTTTCAAAATATACAAAACTTTAGTTAGGTATACCGTACAAGTTACAACTCGGTAATGGAACCTCCAATTGCTCATTCAAAGAATAGACACCGAGTAACAGACAGTAAAAATATAAGGTTTACATTTCACAAAGAAATCAGCTCTAGTCTTTGAAAAATTCTACAACATATTCATTTTCCAAAAAATTCAAAAAATGAGCTCTTAACTATGGTATCAACAGTTTTTTGATTTATTGAAAATTGAATCCTAAACAATTTACGTAAAATTTTCAGTGGGAAGTTGATATATTGGAGTACCCATTCTGAAACTTTTAGAAAATTGCCACTATTTTTTCTGAGTAATTGCACAAATCATTTTTTTTTTGAACAAATCTCGAAAAAAAAGCTTTTAAGTATGGTAAATTTAACGTCATTTTTTGACACTTTTTTGCCCGAATTTCAAAAAAAAAAAACTCACTTATGTACATACCATAGTTCCCGATAAGGGCCACACACCATGTTATTCATATGTTTTTTTGAATCTAAACTCAAATTTCAGTTCTACGGATATATACGGAATTTTATACTATAGTTTAATTGGAGAAAAAAAAAAGAACAACGATCAACTATTCAAATGACTTGTTATTGAATAGTGGATCTTATTATGTGAGTTGTTTGCCATGATGAGGTTTCAATTGGTAAATTCCAAACGTTCCTGAAGCACTTCATCAAATGTGATGAGGTCTCAAAAAGATTCCCAAAATTATTTGTAATCAAATAATTTTTTTTTAAATTTTTCAGCTGAATACATATTTCACTACATACTACATAGTTAAAAAGTGTATTGTCTCAGGTTTGGGCTGTCTTTTCTCTTTTTTTATTCTGAAAGCATCTGAAAGGTGGAACCGAATGGGATTTTGAAAAAAATCATAAACATATACATTTCTTGCAATGTTGAGAGCATTTACAAAGAGGTTGAAACAACCTTCACTAAAAAGAAATATCCATATCAATTCTGTTTTGAAAGAGACTCTGATAAATGCCCAAGAACTACCGGTTGTCGTTATTGGAGGAGGACACGCTGGATGTGAAGCTGCTACAGGTTCGGCCAGAAGTGGAACACCAACATATCTCATCACTCCAGATTTGAGGAAAATTGGTACTTGTTCTTGTAACCCATCGATGGGTGGGGTCGGTAAAGGTACTTTACTAAGAGAAGTTGATGCTTTGGATGGGGTTGCTGCAAAAGTTGTCGATAAAGCAGGGATTCATTTTAAAATGCTAAACAAGTCTAGAGGTCCAGCTGTTTGGGGTCCAAGGGCTCAAATTGATAGAAAAATTTATTTGAACGAAATGCAAAATGCTTTGAAAGATTATGAAAATTTAAATTTATTAGAGGGTCAAGTGAAAGATATTATTGTTGAACCATATGATTCTGATAAAATTACGGAAAATACTCCCGAACTAAAAGTTCGAGGTGTTATATTGGAAGATGGTAGAATTTTCAAAACATCAAATGTTGTTATAACAACGGGTACTTTTTTAGGTGGTGAAATTCATATTGGTGATAAAATCATTCCAGCTGGAAGAATAGGTGAAAAACCAACTTATGGTATCTCAGAAACTTTGAAAGATGCTGGTTTCAAATTAGGTAGATTGAAAACTGGTACCCCACCAAGATTAGTTGCCAAAACCATTAACTTTGAAGGTTTGGAGGTTCAAGAAGCCGATGATCCTCCACAACCAATGAGTTTTATGAATGATGAAGTCCAAATCAAAAATCAATTATTATGCTGGGGTACATACACAAATCCTCAAGTTCATGATTATCTAAGAAGTAATTTCCATAAAACTTTCCATATTAGAGAAAGCATCAAAGGACCAAGATATTGTCCCTCAGTTGAAATGAAAATTACAAGATTTCCGGAAAAATTAAATCATAGAATTTGGCTAGAACCTGAAGGTTTAGATTCAGATTTGATTTATCCAGCCGGATTTTCTTTATCAATGCCTGAAGAGATTCAATTGAATTCTTTAAGAATGATCAAGGGTTTAGAAAAAGTTGAAGTTGCACAATTTGGATACGGGGTTGAGTACGATTATGTTGATCCAGTTCAATTACGTCAAACTTTAGAAACAAAAATTGTTGATGGTTTATTCTTAGCTGGTCAAATTAATGGTACCACTGGGTATGAAGAAGCTGCAGCACAAGGTTGTATTGCTGGTATCAATGCCGGTTTGAGAAATTTAAACAAACCTCCTTTGAAACTATCAAGATCAGACGCTTATCTTGGTGTCTTAATTGATGATTTGATCACCAAAGGTGTAGAAGAACCTTATAGAATGTTTACGTCAAGATCTGAATTTAGAGTTTCTACCAGATCTGACAATGCTGATTTGAGATTAACAGAACTAGGGTATATGCATGGTGTTGTTAGTGAAGAAAGATGGACTAAATATTCATCGGATAAGAAATTAATGAACCAAATTTCCGAAGAATTATCAAACATTTCATATACAGTCAATCAATGGAGAAGTAAAATTGACTTAGTGCCAGAAAATTCTAAATCAAAAGTTTCAGCTGATTCTTCAAAGAAAAATGCACTTCAAGTTCTTGGGTATAATTCTACAAATTTGAATGAACTACTAAAAGTATTACCAGAGAAATTTTCTAGAATTTCAAGAAAAATCATGGAAAAAATTGAAATTCAGTCAAAACTATCACCATATGTGAAAAGATATGAATCAACAGCAAAATCTTTCATAAAAGATGAAAATTTATTATTACCTTTAAATTTTGATTATGGAACTTTGAAAACTATTAATACTGAATCAGGTATAAAATTAAATGAAGTTAAACCAGAAACAATAGGTCAAGCAAGAAGAATTCAAGGTGTTACTCCGACAGCTATTTTTGAATTATATAGACTAGTTAAACAAAAACAAAAGCAAATTAAAGCTGGCGCGGAGTTTGTATTATAGAGAATTGAAAAAATTTGAAATTCGATAAGAATTTAGCGGTTGGAATTTGAATCTTTGATGCTATTTTTTTTTTTTTTTTTTTTTTTTTTTTTTTT
>JAJLVW010000024.1:0-27072 GCA_030570535.1 Starmera pachycereana
TTTTTTATAAATTTTTGGTTTTGTCAATTGTTTTTCCTCTTAATCGTCCATTAAAACACTTGCATCAAAATATAATGAAGGGTCTAAAGCAGAGATATCAGCAGAATGAGCCTCACCTTCTAATAATAATTCACTCATAACTTTTCCAGTAGCAGGAGCATTATTTATACCCCAACAAGAATGACCACTTGCCAAATACAAATTTTCAACATTAGTTTCACCTATTAATGGTCCTGATGAAGATGGGACATCCAAAACAGGTAAATAACAAGCTTGTCTTTTTAAAATATGACCTTTTCTTAGATTTGGAGATAATTTTGATACATAATGATATAGTTCATCACATTTTTCTTTTATAATTTCAACATCATCAGTGGTTTCAGGTACATCGACTAAAGTATCGCCTTCACCACAAACATAAACTTCATCTTTTCTTGCATACATTTCTGGAGAAACATATTTATTTTTACCAATTTTAACTTCAGTAAAAATTGCATATGGAGAAACCATACCATTATGAGGCGAGACTGTAATTGAATGGGCTCTAAGACCTGAAATTGGACAATCGGGTAATAATTTTGAAGTCCATGGACCCATTGATAAAACAATTTGATCACCTAAAATTTCAATTAATTCTGGATTATTTGAACCAATTTGTTTAGTTGGAATATAAGAAATTCCTTTAATTGAACCCTTTTCTTCATCAAATAATAAATCATCAACTTTACCTAAAATTAAATCAACTGAACCAGATTCAACAGCTTTTTTCAATAAATAGTTTGTGAACTTATATGGATGTACTTGAGCAGTTGAATCTTCTCCACCTAAAACAGACCAGTCTTGTATGATTGAACCTTTGATCCAATTCAAATCTTTTGGTAAATTTTTAGAAGTTGCTGGATTATGTTGATTTTCATTTTTAATTGAATTTTTGGTGACAGTTTTTTTCTTTGGTGGAGGATTATTGAGTGTTAATTTGTTTTCTATTATATTATTATTATTATTATTATTATTATTATTATTATTATTATTATTATTTTCATTATTATTATTATTATTATTATTATTATTTTCATTATCATCATTAGTGTCATTAGTAGTAGCAGTAGTGGAAGTAGTATAAGTAGTATTAGTTGATTCAGGTTCACTTTCTTCACTAGTTAATTCATCATCTTCATCTTCATCTAATGATTCTTGGATATCACCTTCTAAAGAAACAGTGGTTAATCGTCTATAACCCCATTCATCTTCTCCATTATATTGATCCGATAATTCTTGATGAAGTTCGAAACTTAAGGGAACAATTTGTTGAGGGAAAGCCCAACGAGCCAATAAACCACCGGCTTTACCTGAAGCCCCACCAGCTACTCTTTTTGATTCCACTATAGTGATATGATGAGTTTCCGGAGAGAAATCTGGATGTTGTGTTAGATAATAGGCGGTACATACACCAATGATACCAGCACCAACGATGATTATATGAGTTTTCCCCTCTGCCTTACCAGAAGGATGAGAAAGGAAAGTTAAATATTCAGACATTGTTGAATTATATGATATGATTGATGAATCTAATGAAGGGAAGTGGTTGATATAAAAAATATATTTTTTTTTTTCAGATGATATCAGTTAAATGCAAGATCAATGAGGATGTTGATGTTTCAAGTTAGAATGAGCAGAAGAACGGAAATAAAGCAGATTGACAAGCAACAGAACAAAACCAAGCTACGTGAGTTGTAAGTTGTAACTTGTAACCAAGTTTGTTCAGATTGAAGTGAACCACAACAAAACAAAACAAAAGACAACCAGGAGGCACTCAAAAAAAAAAACAAAAATCAAAGACAGAACAGCTGTTTGAATAGAAGGAGGAAACCCGTGTGTGAAGTGGGTTTATACTATGTAGAAAACAGAGTAGAACAGTTTCTCGGTGGCCAACAGACAGACAGATAGAGTTCTTGAGCAACAGTTCGTTTTTTATTATTTGATTTAATTCTTAAAATTCAAAATTTTAGCCAGTGCGCCACCAGTTTTTCATGAAATCCAGCCAGGCTCAGGCCCAAACCAGAAATTTTTGCGTCGTTCTTCAATTGTCGGCTGATTTTTTTTTTTTTTTTTTCAAGCAAATTACTATAAACTTTAAACTTCAAAGTAATTTATAGCTGCAGGCAGCCTGCGCCGTAAGAGTTCAGATGAAAAAAAAAAAACATTACGTAACAAATTACATAACAAAAACACAAAAATAACTCAACGGGAAAATTCAAGAATGAAGATCGGCTCCAGTTCGATTCCTCTGCAGGCTGTTTTTGTTTCTCCTTCTCAAAATTCCAACTTCCGCTTTAAAGAATTTGGGTGTATTACATACTACATACTACCTACATACTAAAACTGCAACTTATATATAATATTAATGGAATCTACGAAACACCAAGTGTCACTTCAAATTGGTCTTTTTTCCTGGTTCTTTTACAACATTCCACTCTTTGATGCCAGAAACATATTTTGATCCCAAAACTCTGGAGGATCTTAGGTACAACCGACATCATGATCTAGTTAAGGCCGTTATTAACTTAGACGGTTCCTCTTTTCTACCAGACTCTGTAATATTCAACAATGCTCAAAATTCCTCCAATTCATCTACATCATCAACAATCAACAACACAATCAAACAACAGGAATCTCCCAATAATCCAATAAATAGTATACAAACACAAATGCCAACTCTTATAACCGATCAAAATGATAAAATGAAGATCAATAATTTACTGAATTTTGACTCAATAACAACAACACCAACACCAACACCAACACCAACACCAACACCATCTCCATCTCCATCTCCATCTCCCAATCCATCAAATCAATCCAAATACAAGAGTAATCCACATATTAATAGAAAAATGCTAAACGATCTAATAAAAATCAACGTTATCTCACAAATTGAACAATATTCTGGTTATTCATGGAAAGTTCGAAGTTCTGAAATAAATAGCTCATCCAGTCAACTACTACTAAGACTCAATTGTTTTGAACAAAAATGCAGATATAAAAGAGCTTCTCATCCACATATAAATCATAATTCTTACAAAAAATTCAATTGTGATTCAAATTGTTACCTTAAAATTAATTTATTAACCAAAAAAATTATAGTCACCTATACTCATAAACATCATAGAAGCAGTCTAATAGGGCAACCATGAACCATTAATTTAAACCCCACATCATACATCATACAATCAGCACCATCACTAATAATACTATTAATACAACAATTAATATCCCAATACAACAATCATTTGCTCGTTCTTTATTCTTCTCGTAAATAAAATTTAATCTTTTCATACCTCCGCGTAATTTCCCTCCAACTCTATCAAATTCATGATCTATTTCATCAATTATAAAAGCTTGTTCTTCTAATTCATTACCCATTTCTCTAGCTTGTTGATTGATGTTTTGCATTGTAGTATACACTCCATCTAAATGTTGATCTTGTTCTCTTATCAGCTCTTGCTGTTGGAACTGTGAATATTCTTCAACTTCATCCATTCTTTCAAATGAATCTGTTGGATTACATGTCCCATTTTTTTTTGAATTCCATTGTTTTTCCAAACTTTTCAATTCTGTGGTTAAACCTTCCACTATTCTTCTTCTGTTCACTAAATCACTACTACTTAATCCAAACACTTCTGGTGACTCTTGGACTGCCTCAATTGATTCATTCAAATCTTGAATTGTTTCTTCTAATTCAGTCAAATTGTTGTTGAAATCTTGTTCTGATTCATTCGAAATTTCACCTATTTTTGATAAAAATTGCTCCATGTTGTGTAATTGACGTTCTGCATCTTGCTGGACTTGTATGAATGGATCCATTTTGTTCGGTTTTCGGTTCTTTATTTAAATTGTTGTGTTGTTATTTTTATTCTTAGAAAGAATAGAAAACACATAGGTAAAAAAAAAAAACATTCAAGAAAATTTCCTTATAGAAGAAGTAAATAAGTGAAGAAGAAAATGGAAGACACTGAAATCAAACAAGAAACTCCCGAAGTGAAAAGCAACTTGACATACAACATTCCTGAAAAAGTGGACATCAATTTGTCACCTCTAAGATCATGGATAAACACTGAAATCACACCTTTTCTTATTGAAGGTTTAAGGCAGATATCAAAAGAAAGGTATGTACAGTACTCAAAAGTTTGATCATTTCATAACATTAATAACTAACTAGAATATCAAGACCAGAGAATCCATTAAAAGCATTGGGTGAATTCCTCATAGAACAATCAAATAAATAAACTACCGATCTTCAGAATTTCTCTTCTTTATTAAATTGATCATCATAATTATTTTCCAAAATCTTTAAACCCCAACTTGCAAAAACATTGATAACACCAACCTTCCAGCCATGGAATAAACTTTGACCCTTATTCAAAATCATATATGGAGTCATTATTAAACCTTTATAACCAGCAAATCTAATCAACATTTGATTTGAATTTATATGTAAATTGTTTGAAGTTCTTAATAAATAATCAACTTGTGCACGTCTTAAAATTGTTTCAATTGGTAATTTAATGGAAATTTCTAAAATAGATGAAATTAATAATATTGATTCAAATAAGATTGGTGAATTAATTGAATCAATTTTAAAATTTCTAAAAATTATAAAAGGTGTTATTTTTTTGGAAATTTTGTTAATTAAATTGTTTAAAATTGTTGGTATAATTAATGAAATTGGACATGTATAAAACTTCAGATTTCTAATTGTATTTCTTATACTTCTTTCATTTGAATAATCAATTTTCGTAATAATTAGTTTTGTTCTAATCAAATCCAATGGGGCTAAAATTAATCCAGATATAACACCACTCAATAAACTAATTAACAATGTTGTTAATGGATCAGGTGAATGTGTAACATCAACAAAAAATGGATCTGGAATTTGACAAAATGATGAAATAAATCCTGTACACCATGCTTCAATTGTAGAATTTAATGCGTTATAAATAAAAGTTGCATTTGTGGCTCTCCATAGTCCACGACCTCCTTCGAATGATAAAATTGAAGACATCATATCAACTGTAGTTAAACTTAATGGTTTAATAAATTCTTGCTTTTTAATATCAAAATTAGAACTAAACGTAGAACCAGATAATGATTTTTCCCTGTTCTTTTGAGTGATAACTTTGGTACGTTTTTCATAAGTTGATGAATTTATTGGTTTAAAATAATCAATTTCTTCATCATCATTATAATCATAACCTTGATTTTCTTTATTTCCTTCAATTGAAAAAAAATCACCAGTTTGTAACAGTAATCTAACGTTTTCAAAAGGTTGTGAAATTAAACAACGGAAATACTTTTTAATGAATGAGTTCATTAAACTTTTAAATAATTCAGTTAAATTATTCAAATCAAAATATTCACCAATTTCTAAATCTGAATAGACATTTTTCTTATATTGATTTTTCAAAATTATTGATTTATTATTTGTATTTGTTACAGCAGAATTGAGTAACTTGTTTACTGATTTAAAAGTTGAACTCGAATTTGAATTATTATTTATGATTTTTGAAGTTATTGTGTTGCCGTTTTGATCAATCACTCCCAATCCTGGTTTATAAACAGCAGAATAACCGGCATTGAATGTATCTGGATCATAATAAGGTCTGAGTAAAGTGACTGATTCAGTCATACCTGAGTAACGAGTTGTGGTTGTTACAATAGTTAATGTTTTTTTCAATATGTAAGGAAAATTTATTATGGGTCAATAATTTTACAAAATTTGTGAATAATGAGAAAAACCGACTTTTGATTAACTATTAATACATATAAAGAAAGATAAAAGTGAGGAAGAAATGGCTTTTTATTAAAATGAGGTGATATCAAACAATTGGATGGTTAAAGATATCATCATAAGTTTTCAAGTTAATGTCAAATATAGGCTTAAAAGTTTCTATGATTGTGTTGTTGTGAGATTTGATTGAGTGTAGTATGTTAATTGAAAGGCATGATTATTAATATTTAATTGATTCTATTAAATAGGTAGAAGAAGAAGAAGAAATGAGATAATATGATTTTATAGAAAAAAATGATAACAAGATTAGAATATAAATTGCTTAGTCGTTATGATATAGTCAGTCTTTTCTAATTACTCTTCATTTTGCAGACGTAAATTTGAAGATTTACATCCACAAATTGATAATATCTAACTAAAGAAGAAACTGGCTGAACCAGTAACTTGATGTTAATTACAATTTGTTACACCTATTACCAAGGCTCAAAATTGGGATTAAGATCATGCATTTCGTCGTAAGCCATTAATTTATTTAGTTTTTTTATTCATCAACTGAAGGTTGTAAATCATATTGTTTTTTGATTGGTTTCACATCTTGTAAATATGAATTTGTACTTAAAACTCTAGTTGATTTTCTTTCTGGACTTGGAGTTTGATCTGGAAGTATGGATAATGCAGCTGTGTTTAATTCTATGTTGATATTATTATTATTATTATTATTATTATTATTATTATTAGTGGAGGTTATAAGCGAAGATGAAATCGCAGCCATTTTAGATGTACCATAAATTGATTTATGTTTTTCTAAATTCAACTCATTTAATTTCTTATTAACATTATCATAATTTTCAAATAGTTGTTTAAATTGTTGATATTTGACTTGATAAATTTCTGTTAATGATTCAAGTTTTGTTTCCAATTTGGCTTTTTCAATTTCCAAAGCTTGTAAACATTTCATCACTTGTTGTGATTTTTGTAATTCATTCAATTGATTTGTTAATTCAGTGATTTTAGCTTCTTGGGCTTTAATGGTTTCATTTTTAAGTTCTAGTTCTTTAAAATTATTGTTATTATTTGACTCGATTAATCTCTTAATTTCTTGAGTTGATTCTATCATTGCAGTTGATTGTGTCTGATTATTTTCAATGAGTGTGATTATTGAATCATTTAAATTGTTGATTAGTTGAATTTCTGGACATGTTTGTAAGATTTGATTGAAGCTTTCATTGAAATTTAAATTTGAAATTAAGACAGTTAAATCTTGGAAGTTTGTTTGGTTTAATTCTGATGATTTTGTTATTAATTGACTTAAAGAATCATTCTTATCATTGATAAAGCTAATATTATTTTCAATAGTTTTGAAATCAATGCCAGTAAGAAGAGATAGTTTTTTTTCGATTTTTGTGTTTGTATTTGTTTGCAAATCATTGAATTTAATCAATAAATCTATTTTCTTGATATAACTTAAAATTGATTCATTTGATTTAGTAATTTGAGATTGCAAGCTAGATTCAATTGATTCATTAGAGCTCTTGATTAGTTCATCAATTTTGGAAAAACATTCAATCAATTTCGTATCATGTTTATGAAAAAAATCGGGTAATTGATTTATATTCAGTTCACTAAACTCTTTATCAATTTTATCTTTAAATTCAATCAATTTAATCAAATTTTCATTGATTTCCAATAAAGAATCATTGTCTTTCAATTTGCTTTTAAAACTTTGATTCACATTAGAAATCAAATCTTTCAAATGAGAATTGTTATTAGAAGATCTATCAACCAAACTTTCCAATTCAAATTGAGTCTGTTTAACTGAAGAATTGACATTCACCATCAAAGATTTCAAGTCTGCTTGAGTATCAATGACTTTGTTCAACTGGTGAGTAAAATCCAACGAGTCAATATAAGGACCAAAATCATCTCCTAGCCTCAATTTCCCAGGAGAACTTGTATTAGCATTTAGTTTAGACTGGTTAGCTCTTAGCATTTGTGGTGAAAGTGGTAAGGGTGCTGGATGTTTTGTTGGATCCCAAGTCGCTGTGTTCTGACTTTTGGCAAGTTTTGAAGGAGTTTGCAACAAATCAACGTTCTCCTTGTGAGTGTCTGCCATTGTTGGTCGTTGCAGAGCGTTGTTTTGTTGTTATATATTCAGTTTAAAGATTACGCGTTGTTCAAAAATCTAAACAAAAACACAAAAAAAACAAACAAACAAAAAAGAGTTCCGAGGATGCAATGTGGAATAAACTGCAAGATATCTACACTTATTGTGAAGTGATACAAACAGTGCTGTGTTTTCAAGCATTCTAAACCTATTAATGTGTATAGCACCAGTGTTTCCATCTATTATCGTCACACTAAAACTGAAGTTACAACTACAGTTATCCATTATCGCTGTAATATCCGATTATAAAATTACCTTTTTTGTCTATCTCGAGGGTACCTGGCAGGGTAAACCTTTGATTAATGCGTGTAAAATCCAGTACGGCAGCGAAATTGTCAGGACGCTGCAAAAAAACCAAACAATTTTTTCTTCCCTTTTTTCGGTGTGAAATTTTTCAGTTTTAAATTTGTTAAATTTCACTTTCAGTTCAGTTCAACAAACAGCAGAAATCAAATAGTAGAAATGGCTAAATTCATCAAATCTGGTAAAGTTGGTATGTACTACAGTGCTGTGCGAGAAAGGAAGGCGTTGGTCTGGCGCTAAACGGGACACTGGAGTTGTTTGCACAAGATTGTTATTATCATTTTTGGGGTCTTTTGTCATATGTGGAATTTACATTTCAGGTCTATAAAGAGTACCACCAGTTCCATTTGCACTTCAAAGTACAGAATCATCACTGAAAAAATTCAATATCAAGTCAACAATTGCCCACAGTTTTTATGGGTTTTGTAAACGTCGCCAACATCTCCCCATTCGCTGAAAAAAAATCAAAAAAATTTTTTCACTGCTTATACTAACTATATAATAGCTATCGTCGTTCGTGGTCGTTACGCCGGTAAAAAAGTCGTCATTGTCAAACCACATGACGAAGGTTCCAAATCCCACCAATTTGGTCACGCTTTAGTTGCTGGTATTGAAAGATACCCATCAAAAGTTTCTAAAAGAGTTGGTGCTAAAAAATTAGCCAAAAGAACTAAAGTAAAACCATTCATCAAAGCCATCAACTACAACCATTTATTACCAACACGTTATACTGTTGACGTTGAAGATTTCAAAGCCGCTGTCACAACCGAAGCTATTGCTGAACCATCTCAACGTGAAGAAGCTAAAAAAGTTGTTAAAAAAGCCTTTGAAGAAAAATACCAATCCGGTAAAAACAAATGGTTCTTCACCAAATTAAACTTCTAAACTTATCATCCTTGTCGATTTTATATTTGTTTGAATTCTAAACAATTATATTTCTAATGGTACAAATATATTGTTAATGCATTGATATAAAAAAAATTTTATTTTGATATAGGTTTTTGTAGTTTAATTTAATAAAAAAAAAGAGAATTATTGGTTTATTTAATTATTGTAGTCTACCACAATCTAATCCTATCATAAGTACTGAAACTACTTTGGTTAATTTTATTCTGTTTTTGCTTCACTTGCTTCGCTTTGGCAGGCAAAAAAAATCTACATATGAAATTTATTATGGAAAATCTAATACATATTGGCGAAACCAAGTACCTTACCGAAGATGCTTCTGAGTCGACCTTTCTCCTCTACTTGCATTAACAACGTATTAAAGAAACCTTTGTACAACTATAAAGCTTTACAGGTCATTGATGAATATCTAATAAACATCAAAAGAAGAGAAATACCAAATTTAGCAGACACTTTAATTGAAAATAAGAACATATCAAATGATTTCAACTCAATGAAAGCTGAATTGATCACTCTCAATACAACAAAAAATACATTACAAAAACAAATGAAAGATTTAATCACCAAAAAACTTATGAAATCAGATGAATTTAATGAATTGAAATTGAAAGGTTCTGAAATTTCAACTAGTATTAAATCAAAGGAAAAGGAATTGAAAGAATTAGAAGAAAAAGTTATGGAAATACTAGAATCATTGCCTAATGATCTTCATCCATCAGTCAAAGATGAATTAGAAGTTGTTGAATATATTAATCCACTAGATGATTATAAAGTGTTAGAAACTCATCAACATCATTTAATTTCAGATGAATTGAATCTAATTGATTTCCAATCAGCTGCTGAAGTAAGTGGATCAAGGTCTTACTACTTATTAGGAGATTTAGCACAGTTAGAACAGGCATTAATTGCATATGCTATCAAAAAAGCTAGATCTGCTAATTTCAAATTTGTTGCACCTCCATCAATTGTTAAAACTGAGATTTCTAACGCGTGTGGTTTCAAACCAAGAGATTTGAATAATGAAGTTCAAACTTATTTATTACCAAGTCATCAATGTTTAACTGGTACTGCTGAAATCCCATTAGCTGGATTAGGATTATATAAAAAATTTGCAAAAGAATCATTACCAAAAAAAATTGTTGGTTTAAGTAGAAGTTATAGAGCTGAAGCTGGATCCGCAGGTAGAGATACAAAAGGGATTTATAGAGTTCATGAATTCAATAAAGTTGAATTATTTGTGTGGTCAACGCCAGAAAAATCAAATGAAATCTTGGAAGAATTGAAAGATTTCCAAGTTGATTTAATTGAATCTTTAGGATTATCAGCTAGAGTTGTTAACATCCCGGCAAATGATCTAGGTGCTCCTGCAACGAAAAAATATGATATCGAAGCGTGGATGCAAGGTAGAGGCAGCTGGGGTGAATTGACTTCAACTTCTAACTGTACAGACTTCCAAGCAAGAAGATTCCATTCGAGATTTGTTGATTCCGATGGTGATTTGAAATTAGTGCATACTTTGAATGGTACTGCTTTAGCGGCCCCAAGAGTGCTGGTAGCAATTTTAGAAACATTCTACGATCCAGAGAACAAAAGAGTTCAGATCCCAGAGGTTCTTAGAAATTATATGGGAGGACTACAATACATAGAAAAACAGGAGAAATTCTGAAGCTTGAATTTGAATTAAAGAATCCAAAGAAAAATTGTACATATATTTCATAATCTTCTGAACCACTGTAACATTCTCATGAACTGCCTTTAATTGCTTGCTGCTTGAAGTTTAAGTCGAAATTAGTAGAAACTTCCAACATAAAATTTACCCTGAACTTGCAGCTCAAATTTACAAGAAAATTATTTTTGAAAGTGTACTGTGTAGTAAATTTACATTTGAAATCACAAAGATTGAATCAACAGTTCGAACCACACTCTTGGACCAGCGCGCTACAAAATGATTATCTCCAAGAGAGAACAGCGTGTGCTTAATGAGCAGTCCGAGCCAATTAAGCACATCTTGAAGCAGATTGAGGATGCTAATGAGGAAGAGTTGCCTGCTGTTTTGAAAAAATATTCTGTTTGGGATGATTCCAGAACATCCTTAGCTAACTGGATCCCAGCGTTGAACAAACTTGATTCTGTGTTGGAGCAAGTTTTGATTAGAAATGAATTGGTGGGCAAATTTGTCAAGCCTCAGGAATTAAGCAAGTTTGATACAGATTTGGTTTTATCTATCCTCAAGTTCTCCAAAATTTTAATTGATAACTCAACACATCCATCCATCTATTCAAGTTCACACAGACTTTATGATTTGCTTAGAGTTCCTTCAACTGAAATTATCATCGAGTGTCTAAATTGTCTTCTTTTACTCAATAAAAAAAGACCATTATCAGATAGAATATTACCATTAGCGTTGGTTTTACCAGCTTCAACTTTAACTTCAAATATTGAATCAAATGAAAACCAAAAATTATCGGATTTCTTAAATGATTCCATTAATATTCCTAAAAAATGGAAAACAATTGAATTTTTATACTATGGTAAAACCCAATCAAAAACTCATCATGAAAATTTAACAACCAGTCAAATAAATGAATCACCACCATCGAAGAGACAAAGCTCCCAAGCTACTCAAGGAAGCTCCCCATCAAAGAAGAAATCACATCCAACACCTCATCACCAAAATAAACTTGATCATTTAACTTCCGCAAGTACGCATTTGATTATAAATGAGCATGATGTCAAAAAATTGTCCATTCAACAATTATGTGATAAAGGTGTTCAAAAATTACCACAAGAATATTGGTTTCATTGGTCTTTGAAAGTATTAACTACTAAAGCTTTCAACGGAAATTCTTTTGATAATTTGAAATTACGTGAAGATTTATTAAGAATCAAATGTTTGGCAGTTTCATTTATGATCAAATTCAGTGATGAATTCACTTTAGCTGCTGAATTATTTGAAGCTGATCCTACTGTTTTACAATTCTTAATTGATCTTATTGATTTGAAGAAATCTTTTCCAAAAGAATTGAAACTGAATGCAGTGCAAGCTTTGGATTCATTATCAAAAATCAAAGTCTGGGCTAGCGAAATTGTCCGAGAATTGGAAGGAAGTGTTTCTCATGGTTTATTATATCAAAACTTGCATCTCATGTTACAACACTTGAAAAACGAACAAGATGACAAAATTGATGATGCCTTCAATGCAACTTATTTGAATCTTATTTTTAATTTAGCTTCATCAAAAAGTTTGGCTGTTGTTATGGTATCCGCAGGTTTGATAAATCATTTGATTGAATGGTTGGAAGTCAAAACCAAACATAGAACTTCATTGACTGCTGCTACTCATTTATTACCAGCAATTTTATCGAGATCAACCGACTATATGGAAATTTTCAAGAATAACAATGGTTTTAATTCATTAATTGATAGGTTAGGTTATGAAATTCAATTTGCATTAGATAATCCAGATTTTGATGGTGGTAAACCAAAATTATCAATTGTTCATTATTCAATTACATACAAACAGGCGAGCTATATTCGTTCATTGTTAACTTTAGCCAATAACGTTATTACTATTGAAAGTGGCGATCGTGCAAGAAATCTGATTGATTCTCCTTTATTAAGTCATGTCAATAAAATTTTATCAAATGTTCCAGTATTTGGTTATACTTTACTTACACTCTCATTAAATGTTGTCATATCAATTATTCATAATGATCCAACTTCTTATCCAATTTTGAAAGAAGCTGGTACTTTTGATATCATTTTTGAGAAGTTTGAAAATTATTTTGGAATTTCCGCTGAATTGTTATTGGCTTTACCAAATTTGATTGGCGCAATTGCTTTGAATAATGAAGGTCTAAAATTGGTTCAAGAACATCAATTGATTCCAAAATTATTTAAAGTATTTTACATTTCCAAATGTGCCAGAGCATTAGTTTTACCAGAAGAAACTGCAACTTTTGGTGCCTCAATTGAGGAATTAGCAAGACATCATCCAACTTTAAAACCAATCATCAAAAATCAAGTTATTGATATACTGAAAAAATTACCAAGTTACGCAACAGAAAATCTACCTAAACCAAAACTTTTCAAAGATTCGAAAGGTTTTCAGTTTTATCATTCCAAAACGGATGAAATTGATGAAAATGTCGAAGCTGATACTATAGATCCTTGGGATTCAGTCGATCAAGTTTTCATCATTGAAAATATCATAGTTTTCTTGAACTTGTTAGTGATGAGCACTACTAGTGACTGGAGTATTTTAATGAACGAAATCTCGTTTGAAGTTTGGATTCCTTTATTGGATCTAAGGTGTGCAACTTATGATTATCCTTATTCTGAAACGATGACTTCTTTGATTGGTATTTTGAAGGAGTTTGAAGGTAAAAAGAAAACATATTCTTGTAAGGGTTTTATTGATGCATTGGATTCAAATTTAAATGAATTTGATCAATTCTTGTCATTTGATTTTGAAAAATCCATTTTTCTTGAATTGGAATCTTTGAAGGACTATGAAAAAGCAGATCATTTATTATCTTTGCTGATTGGTATAAATGCATTGCTTTTTGCATTTGCAAATATTTTTTGTCACTCATCAATAATCACTTCAGAAAGAACTAAACAAGTTGCCAAAGAAATTTCAAATGAGAAAGGTTTAAGAATACTAGATAGACTAGGTAAACTTCTTCAAAGAGTGACAGTCGAAGAGTTTAAAATTCGTTCAGTGATACCTGATGTTATGGATGATGCAACCATGCCTCATTCTCCTTTAAGAGGATGTCCACCATTGAGAATTTCCAATCATGACAATTTTAAAGATTTTCAAAGAAAAGAGTTCAAGAATCCCCAATCTAAAAATTTGATTCAATTAAGAGTTATGTTCCAAAGAATTCATACTTCTATTTCATTGATTTTTAACACCGTTTTAAATATTCATGCAAGTGATAGACATGAAACCACTGATAATTTTAAAAGTGAAAAATCTCGTAATGCTCAGAAGATCATTGATATTTTCATGAGTTTGTTGGATTCTAAGCATGAAGATAATCCAGGTTTGATGTTAACATTCATTTTCACCATTCATTATTGTTTAACTGATAACCATTCAGATAAAACATTAACAATTGCTTCAATTTTGTATATGCAAAATGGCGGATTTGCTAAAGAAGTGAATATACTTCAACATTATTGGGAAAAATTGAAAGCATTAGATTATGAAGAAATTAAGAATATCAAGGAATTATCTTATGTTCCAAATACTGAATTAGATGTCACGGTTGCTCTTGTTATGAATATTTTGGTATTTGTTGAAAAAATTACAAAATATGAAAATTTACAGTTGGCTCCAAATATTCCTCTGTTTTATGAGGGTAATTTTTATGCATTGATCAATTTTGATATTCATAACATTACTGCTTGCTTCTTGGTTCAAGCAAAACTTTTCGCATTTGGTTTAATTTCTACAATTTTTGA
This sequence comes from Starmera pachycereana, assembly GCA_030570535.1. Classification (NCBI taxonomy): domain Eukaryota; kingdom Fungi; phylum Ascomycota; class Saccharomycetes; order Phaffomycetales; family Phaffomycetaceae; genus Starmera; species Starmera pachycereana. The sequence goes on from JAJLVW010000024.1 coordinate 14,634, forward strand.
TGAAGAGAAATTTGATTCTTTTGATGAATCTTTCAGATTACCAGACCCTGTTGTTCACCAATTGGTTAAGATCATTAAACATGTTTTTTCTACATCTGGCGAAAAGAATTTGGAAGGTTCTGATGGTACTTTATATTGCTTGGAATGGAAACAAGCAAGACCATCTTATAACCGAATTGAATATTTGAAGTCTTTAGGTTTATCACAAGAACTTTCAAGGGAACTTGTTTTGGATTTTTGCGGTGATTTTGGTGTTTTGGAAGATGACAAACAACCAATAAGTATTGAAAATGACGAATTGACTAGTGAGTTATGGACTGATATTACTGAAAAGGCTCGTATCAACCCGTATAAGCCCCCATCTCCCACTTTAATGCCCGCACAATATAAATATTATCAAACCATAGCTGATTTGGAAGAACTGCGTGACTCCAAACAATCATATTTCCTTGATCAAGTTTTATTGATTTGTCAATTATACCCAACAGCAATTATGTCAGTTTCTGATTTCCTAATCACTGATTTGCTAACTCCACCTCATACAAATATTTTTTCATTCAGTTCAGATGTGATGGAAAAAATCTTGCAATATATTTATTCTTTCCCAGTTGGAGCAGAAGAATCACAAGGTTTAGATGCCATGCTAGAACTATTTGCAATTTTGCTGATCAATAACACAGTTTTTTTTGGCTGTCATGCTGCTTTGGAGAGTTTTATGGATTACGCATTAGAAGTTTTAAAACCAGAGTTTGCTAATTTTAATTGGTTTGCACGGATGATTATTTGTTCTGATAGAATTATTGCAGGTTCAAGTTTACCAGAAATTGAGAAGCTCACTGTTACTGCCTCCATACCACCACTTAAATCATCTCCTTATTGGAAATTAAGTGATAAAAAGATGGATCAATTTTTTAACATAATTATCAGTACTGGTGAATTGACAAATCCAATTTCTGCAGCTGCTATTACAAGAATTCTGATTGTTTTTTCTAAGGACCCAGATCACAGTTTGAAGATCAGTAAGTCAGGATTTTTTTCAAAGATCTTAGCAACTTTAGCAAAATGTTTTGAGAAACCTGATGTTAAAGAGAATTCAAGTAACTTGAAACCATTTGACAAATATTTAAACTTTCAAACCACCACTTTACTTCTAGCTAGAAGATGTTTTGAAACCAAAACTTTACTAAGAGATTTGATTTTCCGTGAAATTAAAAGAAACTTCAAATCTAGAATTAACAATAGGGTCACTACAAAACAATTGGATCAGTTATTGAAAGATTCTATTAGTGCTGTTTTACGCTCTCCTGAAATATATGTGGATGAACTATCAAAACAAGCAAGATTTATTGATTTTTCAAATAATTTGAAAGATCTTGGACTATATTTGATCGAAGAAAATGATGAAGTTGTTGAAAAAGAACAGAAGAATAGTGATGATATTTCCATGGTTGATATTTCCACATTGGAAAAACCTTCTTTGATGAAATTAAAAGAAGCTGATACTGGTATTATTCATGTCATTTTAACTAGACTCATGGCTGCATCTAAACTAGATTGGATTTCTGATCCCCCATTAACTGAACAGGAAATTAAAGAAGAAGCTGAGAATAAGAAAAAACATGAGTTTCCAAAAGTTAAAAAGCCTGAAATTAACAAGAACTCTAATTGCAGACTCATCATTTACCTTTTGAAATTACTAGTTGAATTACTTGCTTCTTATAAACAAAGCAAATTTGAGTTTTTAACATTTTCCAAAAAACAATTATTTCAAACCGAAATTACTGAAGCTCCAAAACCTCGTTCAACTTCTTTAAATTTCTTGTTACATCAATTTTTACAAAACAAAGTTCCTAATTCTGAGTTAAGTGACTCTGAAAAAGATAGAAAAAATGCTGTTTTCAAAAATGCGTCATTGGTTGTCACTGCTTTCATTTCAAGTGTTGATGATAAAGATAGAAAATCTTACAAAACAGATCCAAAATCCTTAGATCCAGATATGATTTACATCAGAAAATTTACTGTTGATTGTATTCATAAAATCATGAAAGATTGTTTTGTTTTGTCAACGCATTCTAATACAATATTATATCAACAGTTAGCAAATTTATCAAGTGTTTTACATAACTTGTTAACCACACCAAATGAGAAATGTTTTGATAAGTTTAGCGTTGAGGAAGATTGCTATCATTTTGCTAAAGTCTGTATTGAAACACACGTTCCTCAAACTTTTTCTGCTATTTTGGCAGAGCTAGATGTGAATCATCCGAATTATGAATTTGTTTCTCAAATGTTATTGAAAACTTTATCTACTATTGCTGATATCAAACATAGATATGGTGAGTACTTCAAAAAAGATCAACCAAATGGTAACTTTGACGAAGAAGAAGTTGAAGAAGACGGCGAAGAAGATGAAACTCCAAATATTTTTAGAAACTCAACTTTAGGAATGTATGACGTGGATGAAATAGATTCTGAAGAAGATGATTCCGAAGAAATTGATGACGAAGATCTTGGTTCAGATTCTGGAGATTCAGATGATGAGATCAGTTTTGATGATGAAAATGGTCCTGGTCGTATCGAAATTGTCTACAGTGAAGAAGATGATGATGACGATGAAAGTGATGGAGAAGAAGAAGATGAAGATGATGGAGGTATCATCATTCATAGTGATGAAGACGATATAGTTGGATCAGGAAGTAGTGACGAAGATCTAAATGAAGAAGAAAATTTGATAATTGAAAATCACAACCGTTTGCACTCACATTCTTATTCTCACTCTATCGACGATTCCAATTCTGAATCTGACTCAGATAGTGAAATGGAAGCTGCTCCAGTATATGATGATGATAGTAACATCATTCAAGCTTATGATTATATTGGTTCTGATGAAGGAGAAGAAATTTTAGACGAGGAAGATGTCAACAGTTATTATGATGAAGTAGATGATTACAATGGAATATATGAGGATAACGATGATGATGATGGATTTGAAATTATTCATGATGATGGTGATGATATATCAATCATTGATGAAAATGATGAAGAACTTGAACGACAATTGGATGGGTTAGGCCCAAGGCACCAACGTGATGATTGGATGGACGCTGTTACTGATGATGAAAGTGCAAGTAGTATTGACGAACAAGTTCGTGGTCTGGAACATTTGACAAGATTTTCACGTCTTCCAACAAGACTTCTTGCTAATGTTGATGGACATGGTCGTGGAGGTAACAACTTTTTTGTTGGTGTCAATGGTTCAGATAACTTTGGAGGATTTTACGAGATTTCAGGTAATGAACAAAGTCTAAGAGCTTTTGAACATATACTGAAACCATTCTCACAAAACAGATACAACACTGATTTATCTTTAAGCTCTACCAGAGAAAGATGGAATGAAGCAGCTTCAATGCTTTACAATAAAAATTCTGAGGTTTTAAGATTGGTTCCAACTATTGTTAACCGTCTTTATGCTCCAAGTTTAGAGCTTTATGAGAAGAAGCAGCAAGAAAAGGAAGCCAAATTAAAACATGAAGAGGAAGAACGTAAGAAGAAGCAGTCTGAAGAGGAAGAAAGATTAAGAAAAGAAGAAGAAGATAGAGCAGCGGAAGAAGCCAATCAACCAGACTCTAGTGAACATGAACAGGAAAATGAGGAACATCAAGAACATGAACCTGTCATGGTTAGTATTGGTGGCCATCAAGTTGATATTGGTGGTACAGATATTGATCCAGAATTTATTGAAGCTTTACCTGATTCAATGAGACAAGAAGTTTTAGCACAACATATTCGTGAACGCCGTCAAGAAGCTGCACAACATCAAGTTACAACCAGAGAAATTGATGAAGATTTCTTAGAAGCATTACCAGATTCTATTCGTAATGAAATTTTGATTCAAGAAAGAAGAGAGTCACAAACTGCTAGTTTCAGAAATTTCTTGACAAACCCAGACATTTTACAAAGCATGGGTATGTCATCTGGTCAAGGCAACGCTTTACCTGTGTCCAATCAAGAAGAAATTAACAATAATGACAAGAAGAAGGATAAAAAAAACAAAGTTTTCTTTTCACCATTAATTGATCGTTTTGGTGTTGCTTCAATTGTACGTTCAGTTTTTGTTCCTCAACCATTTGAAAGAAGAAGAGAATTATATCAATTATATGGAGAAGTCTCATATAGTAAACAAACAAGAACTGAATTATTTGGTTTATTGTTGGCCATTTTACAAGATGGTTCATCGGATCAACAATCGTTAGAGAAATCATTCTACCAAATTACTACTAAAGGTAAAGTTTCTTCAAATATTATTAACACACTAGTTGGTAAATCTAATAATACAGCTACCCCACCTAAAGCAAATACACCAAAGTCTAGCAATTCAGGGCAATCAGTTTTAAGTAATGGTTCAATTCAATTTCCATCGAATGCTACACCTTTTGTTGTTACTAGTCAGATTTTAGAAGGTTTACAAGTGATATTAGAATTTGATCCACATTTCAGAAATTATTTCTTGACAGAACATGAACCAGTTTCCTTGACGAAAAAAAATAATGTTAAAAAAAGAGAATTATTTAGTAAAACTTCCAAATATCCAATTAACATTTTATTAAGTTTACTTAATAAACCCATTTTCAAAGAAAAAGCATCGATTTTGGATACATTATCCCGTTTGATTCAAATAAACACAAGGCCATTAGTTGCATTAAGAAAAGCTATGGATGATAAAGAATCAAATAAAAAACCAGTTGATTTACCAGACGTTCTAGAATCAAGTTTTGATAGTATTGTTAGTATTTTAACATCAGATAATTGTTCAAATAGAACATTTTTACAAACAGTCAATGCAATGCAAAATATGCTAGTTTTGAGAAAATCTGAAGAGAAGTTTTCAGTTGAATTATCGAAACTAGCAACAAACCTAAGCTCATCAATTGCAGTTGATTTACAGAGATTAGTTGAATTTTTGAAAATAGGAAACTTAAATGATCCAATGACCGCTGAATTGATGAAAAAATTTACATCATCAAGTTCTGATCAAGCTAAATTATTGAGAATTTTAACAGCTTTAGATTATTTATTTGGAGAAGGTAATAAGTTAAAACTTGAAAGTATCAAGAGATTCGATTTAACCAAATTATATAGTGATTTGAACTTGGGTACATTATGGTCAGAGTTAAGTAAATGTTTAGAATTGTTGGAAAATTTGGAAAATAATAAGACTGTTATTGCCACAATTCTATTACCATTGATTGAAGCCTTGATGGTTGTTTGTCAACATAGTAAAGTTAAAGAATATCAAACAAAAGAACTATTCAAGATTGAGAACTCTAAATATGACTTTATCAATGAACCAATTGAAAGTTTGTTTTTCAGATTTACAGATTGCCATAAAAAAATATTGAATAAGATGGTTAGAACCAATCCAAAATTGATGGGAGGACCATTTGCAATGTTAGTTAAAAATCCAAAAGTTTTAGAGTTTGATAATAAAACAAACTATTTTGTAAGAAAGTTGCATGTTGAAAAATCAGAAGATAAACAATTAAATGTTACAGTTCGTCGTGATCAAGTGTTCTTAGATTCATATAGATCACTATTTTTTAAGTCGAAAGAAGATTTTAGAGATTCAAAATTGAATATTACGTTCAAAGGAGAAGTTGGTGTTGACGCAGGTGGTGTTACTAGAGAATGGTATCAAGTGTTGTCAAGACAAATGTTTAATCCAGATTATGCATTATTTTTACCAGTTGAGTCAGATAAAACTACTTTCCATCCAAATAGAACATCGGGAGTTAATCCTGAACATTTATCTTTTTTTAAATTTATTGGACGTATAATTGGTAAAGCAATTTATGATGGATGTTATTTAGATTGTCATTTTACAAGAGATGTTTATAAGAGTATATTAGGAAGGAAAGTTTCATTAAAAGATTTGGAGTCCATTGATTTGGATTATTATAAATCATTAATTTGGATGTTAGAAAATGATATTACAGACATTATTATTGAAACTTTTTCAATTGAAGCAGATGATTATGGTGAGAAAAAAATAATTGAATTGAAACCAGATGGTGAAAATATTCCAGTTACTGAGGAAAATAAACAAGAATACGTTAAATTAGTTGTTGAATATAAATTACAAAAATCAGTTGAAGAACAAATGAACCATTTCTTACAAGGGTTCCATGAAATTATTCCAAAAGAATTGATTTCAATTTTTGATGAGCAAGAGCTGGAATTATTAATCAGTGGATTACCAGATATTGATGTGGATGATTGGAAAAATAATACAATTTATGTTAATTATTCTCAATCATCAAATGAAATTTCATATTTTTGGAGAGCAGTTAAATCATTTGATACTGAAGAAAGAGCCAAATTATTACAATTTGCCACTGGTACAAGTAAAGTTCCATTGAATGGTTTCAAAGATTTAAGAGGATCAAATGGTTCTACTAAATTTAGTATTCATAAAGATTTTGGTCCAACTACTAGATTACCGTCATCACATACATGTTTCAATCAAATCGATTTACCAGCTTATGGATCATATGAGACATTGAGAAGAGCGTTATTGTTGGCTATTACTGAAGGTCATGAAGGTTTTGGACTGGCTTGAAATGTGCTAGTTATTGAGGGTTTCTGATTACATTTTTTGTTAACAATGAACTGTTTATATAATATATTAAAAGATGTAGTTTTTTTTTTAAAATTTTTTATCTTACTTTAAATTGAAGTAAACCAGAATACTTAAAAGAGGAAAAGATGAAACGAACTTTAAAGCAGCCAGATGGCAGCAACAAACGCAGCAGGACATCTGAAGAATTGAAACGTGAAGAGATGATTCAACGAGCCAAAAAACGAATTCAAGAATTGAAACAAAAAAAATCCCAAGAAGTTAAAGCTACAGAACCATCATCAACTTCACCAATTGAAGGTAAAGGATTGAATGTTGAATTACACCCATTGGTTGGAGGTACTGCGAAAGCACAAGATGCTGCACTTACAAATCCAAATCTAACTAAATTCCTACAAAGAGGATTCCAAATGAATCCGTATTTGACCACATCAAATCAATCAAATAGAGCTAGAGAGTTGAAGTTTAGTGAGCCAGGAAAATATATTAAACAAGCTGAGCTACAGAGGAAGCAAGAGAAGTTGTTAGAGATTAAAAAGAAGATTGAGGAGACTAAAAGAAAAAGTGGACTTGAACCAGATAAATCAATTGGTGAAGAGTTTTATTTATTGAAGAAACCACCTGTTGTTGAATGGTGGGATATGGATTTAGTAGTTGGAGGTAATTATGGGAATGTCATTTATGATTCAATCAATAGATTGGTTCAACATCCAATTCCAATAACAGCACCTTGGTTAAAGAATTTTGGAGAAGTTAAACCATTGTATTTAACTAAGAAAGAAATGAAAAGAATGAGACGAAATAATAGAGCGCTGAGGTATAAAGAACAACAGGATAAGATTCGATTAGGGTTATTACCCCCACCAGCTCCAAAAGTAAAATTGAGTAACTTGATGAATGTTTTAACGAGTGAAGCAATTAAAGATCCAACTGCAGTGGAGAAAAAAGTGCGAGAAGAAGTTAAACAGAGAGAAATTGAGCATTTTGCTGCTAATGAAGCAAGGAAATTGAGCAAGGAGCAGAAGCATGAGAAATTGGAGGATAAATTTGAGAAAGATGTTAATAAAGGAATTTATTGTAAAATATTCACAGTTAAAAAATTGGTTCATCCTTCTCATAAGTTTAAAGTGGATAAGAATGCAGAGCAGTTGAAATTACATGGATTGTTGTTATATATTGGAGATTTTGCGATGATTATTGTGGAAGGAGGAGAGAAAGCAATTAATAATTATGGGAAATTGATGCAAAGAAGAATCAATTGGGAAGATGGATTCGTTGATAAGGATGCGAATGAAATAAATTTGAGAGGAAATGAGTGTAAAGAGGTGTGGAGTGGGTCTTTAAAAGAGTTTAATTTTCAGAAATGGTCGATATTCAGATGCAATGATAAAGTTGGAGGAATTGAGTATTTGAAGAAGTTTGGAGCAGATGGGTATTTGAGAGCATTGGATGTGTAGCAAACTACATAATGGATGTATATACGTAATGAAACGTTTATTTACAAGGGTTCTAAATGAAATGGTGACTGACTTTACTCTTGAATTTTGGCTAGGATTTCAGAGTCTCTGAACAATTCAACTTGTTCTTCACCAACTTTGACAACAGATCCACCAAATGGAGGCAACAATACAGAGTCACCTGGCTGAACATTTGGCTTGACGTTATTTCCATTAGCATCAACGAAACCAGGACCAACAGCAATGACTGTTCCTCTGCTCAATTTCTCTGCGTTTTTCTCTGGGATGTAGATACCAGTAGCTGTTTTAGTTTCTGGCTTGAGACGTTGGACGAGCACACGGTCAAGCAAAGGGACGATAGACTTGATGTTTCTGATGGACATTTCTTTCTGTTGATTCTGTTGATTCTGTTGATTCCCAAAAGAAATTAAAAAATGGAGAAAATGAGTTGAATTTATACGGGAAACCAAAGAATTTCACAGAATTTTCGGTGGCGATTTCATACACTAAACAAAAACAATCAACAAAACTGCAAAATGGTCGCTGTTTACTCCGTTTTTGGCAAGCAAGTTGGCTCCCACTGGGTATGTTGATGCCATTGTTACTCGACTCTTTTTTTTTTCTGGTTCAAGACTGACTTTTAGATCGCTATTTCCACCATTTCTGCTCTGGTTTTAGGAACAACTGTTCCTTCCTACTTTTCATCTCCTAAACCTGTTGCTGCTCAACCTGTTGCTGCTGCCCCAGCAGCTTCTAGTGAAGACCAATTGGATGTTGAGAAGTTGTTGAACGACTTCCTCAAAGACAATGACGAGAAGAAATAATTGCAAATACACCCAATTCGATTTTGAGTCTTTGAATCATTCTATTTGGATTCATTGATTGCAATGAGATAACAATGTGAAACTTTCACAACTATACACTACAATATACACGCTTCATCCTTAAATTTGGTAACTCTGCGCTGGATCTCGAAATAATTAGTACCAACATCAGTAGTCTATAAAATGTCGTTAATCACAGCTTTCTTTTTCAAAAATAAAGTTGATATTTCTATATCCCAACAATACTAAACCCCATCGAGCCACTCTCTAATACACTCATGAAAGTCTTTGAAAAATAGCTGTTCAAAATATCGCTGATAATAAATTTTTTACAGCTTTTAAAATCCAATTTTTAATCAAGCAACAACTTCACCATTCTAAAGACAAGAAAGATGAAATACGTTATTGAACACATGGAAGAAGGATTCACCGAATGGGTAATTTTGGAATACTCCCAAATTATTAGAGAAGTTGGCAAAGAGAACTTGATAATCACCTCTTTACCCAAATCAACAACTATTGATGATATTCCAGTCGAGTTACAAAAAATCGGTTTGCAATGGACCACAAAAGAAATCACTGAAATTGGTACTGATGAATTACCGATTGTTAAAGATCGTGTTTGCTTACTAGATCCAAGTGCGGAAAATGATTTAACAGTTGAAGATTCAAATAAATTTGACTACTTTGTATTTGGTGGAATTTTAGGTGATCATCCTCCAAGAGATAGAACTGGTGAATTACGTAGAAAATATGGATTTGCAGGTAGAAGATTAGGAAGTAAACAAATGACTACTGATACTGCTGTTAGAGTTACTCAACTAATTGTTGAATCTCAGAAAAAATTTCAAGATATCAAGTTTATTGATTATCCAGAATTCAGATTTAATAAAAATGAAGCTACTGAAATGCCATTCCGTTATGTTTTGAATGATAATAATAAACCAATCTTACCTGAAGGAATGTTGGACTTGATTAAACGAGACTCGGAACAATCTTTGGATGGTTTATTGTAAATATAGTCATATAATAATCTTTAATAATATATTAATTTTAATGTCTGGTTTTGTTTGTATCAGCTGCATAATATTCGACATACTTCTCTTTCACTGGAATTCTTTCTTTTAATGTCTCTTGCACTATAAAAGCTGCAACATTTTCATCCTCAAAATAATTAACATGGGCTTTGATTGAACTCATTAAATTTAAGTTTAGATAACCTTGATGTAACTCATAATCCACTCTTCCATTGAAATTTAAACCTAGTAATTTATTCAAATCTTGATCAGATAATTTAACTTTTGTTTCAACAACTTTACTTTCATCAACTTCACTGGAATCAGAAGTTTTCAATAATTTTGTAATCTTATTAACATTATCATTAATTAAATCATTTTTAATCTTATTTGTAAAACTCTCTCCAATCTCACTTATATTAATCAAATACTTATTAAAATCTTCAATCAAAATTGGTATTGATTCTGGCTTAAATTTATTAAAATTTGGTTGAATTAATGGTTCAACTCTATATCCAATTGGATCATATGGATTAAAAATATTATATAAATTATTACATTCCGGAACTCCAACAAATTCATTACTAACTGATCTATCTCTTGATGAAATATTTTTATGTTTTAATAAATTGAAAACTCCAAATGGTGCACCAATAGCGAAAAAATCTTCAACTGGGAAATTCAATTTTGATGAGTGTTCTGATAGTATATCAAATGTGATTGCTGAACCTAATGAATGTCCAATTAAGCTAATTTTACCATTAAAATTTGGATTCTTTTCTTTGAAAACTGAATAAATTGAATTTGCCTCATTTATAACTTGATCAATTATTTGATTTTTATAATTGGGTTCATAATATAATAAAATATCCAATAAAACAGATCCTAATAAATTTCTTAATGGTTTCATATCATCAATTGTTAAGTCCATCAATGAAGGTAATCTTTTATTACCTAAATCATCAAATTCGTCAACTGCTTTCTCTGTAGAAAAATCAACTTTATGTCTCCATAATATTGGTAAAACTTGAATATTTAATTGTTCTTTTTCAATCAAGTTTTGTATCCTTGAACTCTTTTTATAAATACTCTTCATATTTTTCCTTAAAATATTTATCGTATGAATAAAATTTATACTTTGATAAGTAGTACCTAAACTTTGTCCAATCCCATGAATACACAAAATCAAATGATCAATTTCCCTTGGTTTCAAGACATTTTTTTCATTAGGTTCATACTCTTGTTCCATATCTGCTTTAAGCACATCTTCGGTAGTTTGCTTTTCAATCTCTTTAGATATAAACCCATTAGAAAATAGTTGTGTAAATTCTAAATCAAACATCTTGGAAACACTTAATATTGCGGGATTATCTTTTTTCTTAGTTAGATCATTATCAATAACTACTTGATCTAATTCATCACTTTCATATCCACGTTTAATATGAATAGCTCCAGGCATTGGTGCTGTTTGTAACACTCTATAAATATTCAATTGTAAATCACCTGCAATTAAATCTTTAATGATATAACCTGATTCATCACCAGTGAAAACAATCACTTGTCCATTGCTTAAGTTATAAACATCATTAATAGGCTCTTTCTCTTTAGATCTTCTCAAAGTCTTTAAAAACTTGGTGTAATTATCTTCAATCTCTTTTGTTAATGTTTCACTAAATGGATTCCCTCCATCATCAAACCAAACACCTTTACGGACACTGTAAACTGGTCCTTCCCAATAAACAGGTGCCATTGTCTTGGTAGAAATATCAACTTCAAATAATTGATCTTCATTAACTGGAATCTTCACATTGTTATTATTCTTTATTGCTGTTTCAATTTTATTTGAATCTTGAATTGAAAAAGCTGTGAATTTTTTAGGTGTTTCTGTCTTAGTGTAGTTATAATGCACTGGCATTGATTCAGCAACATCTGTAGCATAAAACCATCGGTCATATTCTTTTTCCTTTTTGTTGGTTTTTTTTAAAGTTGTAGAGATTTGAGTATTGATTGGTTCCTTTTTCAATGGATTGGCAAATGAGCTAGTTGATGTGATTGAAAAGTGTCGTATCATCAAGTGTGGTCGTATGGCTCGAGTTGTTTGTGATAAACTCATCATTTCAATCAGTTATTTTATGCCACAATGTAATGTAAGGATTGGAATTATTTTCAATTTTCAGCAGTTTTCTAAATTCCTTCAACTACAATTCAACAATTCTATCAAAAAATGTCCTCTAAATACTTGAAGAAAGCTCAAGATTATATCCAAAACAACAGATATTTCATGATTTCAAAATCTTGGTGTCCAGATTGTCATTACGCAGTGGCAATTTTTCAAAAATATAAAGTATTACCAAAAATTTTTATTCTGGAATTAGATAAATTAGAAGCTTCTGAAGCAACTGAATTAGAGAAAGCTTTCACTTCGATTAGTGGGGAAAAATGGGTTCCAACAATCTGGTTTAATGGGGAGATTTTTGGAACAGAACAAATTTTGAAGAAATTTGAAAG